>DWON01000200.1:0-40029 GCA_018251015.1 Phocides pigmalion okeechobee
TCCATGGGCTGCAGTGACCACTTAACATCAGGTGGCGTGCATGCTCGTTTCTTACTCTTACACAATAAAAAAAAAAACTTTAAAGTAAATCGTGATAGATATTAGTATAACAATCAAACTACACCAAATCGTATACGATCCAAATGGCCGATAGTTTGTCGTCATCAGATTAACGAGATTCGTGTGAACTAGAACACATGCAAGCCACTCTCATATTATACAATTAAATTTCAACCTAATACAAGGCAACGGAGTGATATTGGTACAAATAGTAAGCATAATCATGTAAGGCACAAACAACACTTTCAACATAATAAAGATGAAGTCAGAAAATAATGTAATAACAAACTTAGTAACATACATTCTTTCAAATTGTGAAATATTTTTACTAAATGCCATAAAAGTCGTCACAGAAGATAAATCACAGCAACACAACAACGTGTATGACACAAATGATAAAGCAACAGACGTAAAAAGCGCACAGTGAATATAAAAGCAAGGCGTAAAGCTACCAAAACCTACAGCTTGCATTAATCTAAATAACATCAGTGAGACAGTAAAAGCTCGATTCTCTCTCCGAAGCGCTTTCACGTACGAAGCCTCTTGGATACATTTCCACATAATTCTCAACAGACTTTATTTCCTTTTATATTTCAACGCGATTTTATGGAGCAATAACAATATTATTATGAGAGCACAAAGAGCTAAGCTATTAAATTCCGTGCGGGAGGCACTATTATTATTGTGGGCAGTGACGCTAATTCCGGGTCTAAAGCTTAGTGACTATAAACAGAAACACCACACAGCTAGCGCCTAAGGGACTCTCCTATAATGAGCGTTTCTTTATAACCATCTAAATTAGGCGCTGTGTTATTACAACGTTGGAAAAACTCATTAAAAGTAACACAGTAATAGCTTTCTTTTGCCCGGCCATTTCTTACAGAAGTAAATAGATTCCTCTCACGTATTCCATATTTTATCTCTTAATAGAGATTATTTTTCGTCTAGAGAAGAAATTAATAAATGAACAAGGCAAGTAAATATTTGTTCATTCTAAAGTAACTCTAAAAATAAATGTGAAAAAGAAAAGTTATTTCTGTTCTAATTTTATTAAATTATTTTTCTAAGAATCGTAACAATTTTACAGGAATTCTGTTCATGTTAAAAATTAAAGTACAATTATTTTCGATTTGCGATAACATTGAAGAAGCACAGGGAAAATTCAACATGAAAACGAACAATAAATCCAAGTTTCTCGCGAAGGTTGTTCGAGGCCTACCTGCCAGCGTTTCGTCGAGAAAACTCATTTAGTACATATTTTACTTTAACGGACTTCTTTCTTGTTTCTCGTTTGACATTTATTGAGCAAATTTTCTTGTTATAATAATTTTAGTACGTTTCGATAACTTATGATTTCTATTGAAAACTTCAATATTTTGCTAAATTTAAGCAATTTTGTGATCCCTGTTAAAAGTTATTAATTGAAAGAACTTCATTATTTGCTTGTTCAAACAGTATTCAGTGATGATAAAATATTACAAACACTGAAAACATATCTTGTTTTAAGCTTTAATATATTTGTGCATATCTATATTAAAAACAAGCGTTGTATTGTTAAAATTATGATTTTAATTCTTATCCTCAATTAAGAGAAATCTTAAATCCTACACGTTTTCCTAATTAACCACATTATTGTTGACGGCTGCATTCAATGAAATATTAATTTCAAAACCACAAAGTAGGAAAACGAGACGTGTTTACCACATGTACTGATGGTCAGGATGCAGTGCAACGGTATACACTGTACCCTGTTGACCGTATACGACCTGCATGCCTTATAAAGAAATACCGGTTTTTGAGGAACTGGTACGTGCTGCAGGTGAATTATTTTACAAGAACTTGAATTTTAAAATCATACTTACAAAACTTTACAATTGCGTCAGGAAATCCAATAAATTTCAATAACGCAAAAAAATACTTGTTAAAACCCCAGACCGTAACAGATAAAAATAAATAATGCGAATATAATATATTTAAACAAATAGGTAAACATTTCTAAGTACGAACTAATTTTTTTGCTAATACTCCATTGTTTAATAACGTCGCGATGTTGAGAGTAGTAGAAGTTAAACTGAAATACATTTGTATTTATTTTCAAATCAACTCACGTAACCAGTTCCACAGATTGGACACATGGTCCAGCCACATTGACGAGAAACAAAGTTCTCTGGCGCGGGAGTTAAATTACATCGCTAACTACTTGTATTGAGACATGAAGTGGGCCACGCTCGGGTTAAACTTATCTACTTACGAAAACCGATTTCCATGTCAGATTGTGTCAAAAATTAACTTCACGCAATCGTGATTATTGAAATTATGTAAATTTGTAAAGTGAAAATGGGCGTGAAATTACGCCGAAAACCTCAACAAAATTAAACTATTTTTTTTCTGCGCAACATAGAAAAACAATTTTACGTAATGAAGGGGTGTTGCGTCCATAAACCCTATGATAGCGTTCGCTCGCGTGAACAAAGACAATTTTTATTTTTACCCCTTGTTACTTTCACTGTATTAGTTTGTTTTACTGTATTTTAATACGTGACTACATCATATATCAATTTTTCGTACATTTATATATTTTGTTTATTTGCATAAAATTATATAAATAGTACGATATTTGTACTGTGAAAGATCAAAAGAACCTAAGAAGAATATGATTTCTTCTTAGGTTCTTTATACTATGGCGACACTTTTGATAGATAGATATTAGGAAACTCAATTTTCGAGATGTAAAATCGGTGAAATGCTAATCTATTGTATACTTGTCTAAAATAATGCAACCTGTAAACGTATTCAAACTTGTCTAGTGGATCGAATATAGATATTAAAATCTTAAATTAGTACTGAAATTCATAAGCAATATTTCGCTGAAAAGACGATAAATATCTATCTATTTAAAAAATAAATTACATCTCAACGTGCTAAGTAGTAATAAAATCGCGATGAGGCGCACTCAATGCGCTGCGCAACATTTACCGGATCACGTGAGCTCGTTAACGGGGTCAGTTTATAGAGCGGTGTTTTGTTTGGAGCATCCACTGGAGGCACCGCCCAGTTCCCACGATTCGCAAATATAAACACAATGAAAACTATGACGCGAATCGCATGGTACAGCTGCGATTGATAAGTGAAGCAAACCAGATGTGAGCGACTAGCATGTGACTTATGTACTGTTCAATGTGGTAATGAATTGTGTCATTCAGTACAGTGATAATATTGAAACTATACTGAAAATAAATGAGATTTTATTACCGTATCTTGTGTCAAAGTAGCAAGCGTACGTTCATACTATTTTCTGTTAAGGAATCGTTACACCCAATGGACATATCTGAAGTGGAAACTATATTTCTTGGTACGTCTAAAAACTAAGCTTTCTAAATAATTTTAAGAGTAACCATACATAATGTAAAAACTACTGAACAGTTTCATTAGTTGTAGTAGTTACTTATTGAATAATTTAGTTAAGTCAAAAGTAAAGATTTCACTTAAGGTAACATTTGTATATTTCACTGTATGTATTTGTATATTTCACTGCAAAAGAGTTCTTCCTACGTATGTAGCTTACATATCTTGTTTTGTTATATAAATATAAATACGCTTGAAATGCGTGTTTAATATACAAATACATTAAAAGAGCGGACGAAAATATCCATATGCCAAACGATGTAGTTGGTAACTAAATGGAAAGACAGTTTAATGGCTCAATAAATTCCCGGTAAGTAACGACGAGCAATAAATCAAATTTTGTTAAGACGTTTGTCGGCATATTGAAAGAAAAAAATGGGCCTAAAAATAAAAACACATTCTTTATTATAAACACATTTTATTGTATATGACATGGGTGGGTGCAAGTATTTGTACACTTTGGCCGGGGAGATATAATTGCCACACCCATTTCTAGTGTGAAGCTATTTTTGCGCTTTGATTGGAATGTTTGGTTGCTGACTCGCTTACATATGTTGCGAACATGTTAGGCCTCAAGAAGAGTTTGACGCGGAATATTATCATTATCCTCATCTCAGCCTTGTCACGTCCATTGCTGGACCTAGGTCTCCCTCATTGATCTCCAACGCGACCGATCTTGTGCGGCATGCGCCAACGCAGACACAGAATATGCACCTGATAAAAAGTATACCTGATGCAAAATGTGCAAATTTTAATACCAAGGAATACAAAACGTTCCCAAAATAAAAATGTAAACTTTTTCTAAGTGCTCCGCCTAAGAAGTGAATGATTTGCAAAACGTTGATATAG
This sequence comes from Phocides pigmalion okeechobee, assembly GCA_018251015.1. Classification (NCBI taxonomy): domain Eukaryota; kingdom Metazoa; phylum Arthropoda; class Insecta; order Lepidoptera; family Hesperiidae; genus Phocides; species Phocides pigmalion. The sequence continues at coordinate 4,315 of DWON01000200.1, forward strand.
AGAAGTGTTCGTCTTTCATCACGTGCCTTTAATTCTGCGTTAAACATCTGAAGAAGCAAAAAATAATAATCGACTTGATATTAGCTTTATTTTGGTTACAAATATACATCGATAGCAGCTACCGCTTATTATCAAGTGGACGGACTGCATGCTTTTGCTATTCTTATTTAAACGAAATATATTTTACCAACGACCCGGCCCAGCTTCGCTCGGGTAATAGAGTTTATATTTACGTACATTATTTTTCTTTCATACATGCATCCAGTCATTACCTTGTTGCAAAAACTAACAATTAGAAACATCTATTTCGAACGACGCCTTAATGATATTGAATTTAATTATTTAACTTCTCGCCCAATTTACAAATAAACATACATTTATTATACACCAAAACCTTCCTCAGAAATCACTCTATCTGTTATTTTTAGACTATGAGAAAATTGTTGCAGTACTTTTTGAGTTTATCATGAAATACAGACGCGACGGGAGACTGTTTTATAATATTTAGAGCCGAGTTACGTATTATTTATTATTATTATACATGGACACCAAAGTAGTATATTATTTACTTCTCCCCAATTCTATTCAACCACATTTATAAATCTTATTTTCTATCCATAGTAAGTGCCAGCTCTCTGATCGTTCATTCTCTAACCGAACGTTTGGATGAATGCTCGACGAATAATAGGAAGATAACCTAATATCAGATTCTTACTGTCCCATAGTTTTAGTGTAAAATATTTATTTATTTTGTTATGCTATCAACATACTGAATATGACGTTTAAAATCGTGGTCATAGAAGTCGTTGCTTTTTTACTTCCAGGACAATTAAAGGCGACGACAACATGCAGGACATGCATTAAATTAAATTGTGAAAAATACAAATTCAGTTACAATTACATTGATTATATTGATATAAATAAAATTGAAATAGAATTAAACCTAAAAACTTATGTAATCATAATAAAAGCCTAACCTAAACTATCTAAACGGAGTCCGTGCCCATGCGGCTTGGTTCCTAGAACACTAGCATATTCTCGCGCTGGATAGCAATCGCAATTTAACTACTTAATAAAATATTTATGTCAATACATGTATGCGTCGTATTACAGACATCAAATGAATATATTGTACCTAATATACTGTACTGAAAATATTTCCCTATGGTACAGGATTACTAACCATTGATTGTTGATAAAATATAGTGCAATTTTGCTTTTAAACGTAATAAAGATAATGATCCGATCAATATTTATGTTGGAGCAAAGGTTAATCTTATCCATTATCAGTGGATTACTCGATACTACTTATCAGTTGCGACTGCAATTGGGGTCGACTGCGAAGATATAATTTATGTACGCATTGCTTTTTTACCAATAATACGTTATTCAGCATTTCATATGCTTTACCATGAATTTGTATGTAGTTTTCCATGTAATGTATAAAAAAAATCACATTAAATAATACAACATTTTAATGAGGCTCTGGTAACAATGTCACAAATATGGTCTTTCATGGTTATACAGGTAGAGTGATTCCTGAGGAAGATTTTGGTGCATAATATCAATTTTTATATAATTAAATTCAATCCGTCCCATTTTTTATATATGTTTTTTATGTGACTAGAGTACCAAACGAGCATACAAACCACCTGATGCTAAGATAGACATCCACATACAACCACAAACACGATCATAATCCTATATGAGCTCGAACGTAGATAGGTTGCTACTTGAGGATTAAGGTATTCGCTTCGCTTCGAAGTGTAGCCGAGAACCGCGCCTCACCAACAGAAACACAAGTAATACTTTACCGCGGATTATGAGGGCAGTGGTGGCACCTTCCCGGTCGAAGTGTAGTTCTCCCTCCTTTTTAATTTACTGGGAAAATAACAAACGAGCCTGCAGGCCAACGGATTTGGTCTCTCCAGTCCATGGATTTCCACGGCCAACCTAGACCATGATTCGTCGTACATACATTTGTAGCTATTTTTGAGGACTGAGATGGTCACTTCGTTTGAGTGTGTAGCTGGGAAACGGACCTCTCAAACCTAAACACAAGAACTGCTTTACAATGGCTTATGAAGGCGACGGTGGTAGCCCCCGGCCAAACTGTAGTTCTATCATCTTGCAAAAAATCTCTTTATTCTATCGTAATGTGAAAATAATTGAGCAAAACAATCATTTTTTTAACATTAACTATTAAAAAAACAATAATTATTTTGGTCCATTTTATTTTATTAAAATATGTGTCTTCTGATAGCTGTCATTAATAAAACGATCGAATGAACCATAAAAATGGTAATAAAACAGATACAAGGATAGATAAATAAATCTTTATTACATGCTCTATAATATTTTACCGTTTTATCTTTGAGAAATGTACCCGTTTAATACAAATGTTACACGTTAATTGTTAAATGTTAAATTCTATTCTACGGTGGTATACGTCCGTAATAAATTAAAATATTAATCGGTGCAATGTATATTACTTATTTACCTAATTATTTAAACTAAATAGGTATAACCTAAATATAAGATGTCCAAAAAACTATAAAGAAACGTTCTCTTAAAAAGTGATTACTACGAACTGTTTTTGCCCTGTATCTACATCATGTTGGATTTCCACATAATGTCCCAGCTAAACAAAATGCTGTAAATCATACGAATATAGATATGGTCCGCAATAATTATGAATTCAAATCGGTTAAACTACGTATATTTAACAGACAATTTCGCGCTGTCATTCTCAGATAGTCTACAACATTGTGCTACGTTACTGCGCTACATAAAATTTACATAACGACCCGCTCTGTAGACGCCATTTATAAAATAAATTCGTAGGAAATTTAATATCATTTGTGCTGCCAGGAAGAAATATACAGCGTTCTGCTGCATCCTGGGCACGAACGACATTGATACATTTCAGAACAGAGACCATATTGTCCACAAATCTCTCCGAATCGAATCCGGAATCATCATTCGCCGTGCTAATCGATGTTGTCGACGCGTTGCTGCTCTTGAGTACTAAAATGGTCGCTTCGTTTGTACGTAACCCATGCCCATACATCTGTAACTGAAATGAAATATGGTACCAACACAGACGAGTATATTTATGTGCCTGACAGTTATTCACAACATTAAATAAGTTTAAATCTACCGGCATAGCTAGTATATATAATGGATTACGGCCAAATTCTCTCCTTTCTGACAGGAGAAGTGTTGGTAAAGAAGATTCATAAAAGCTTGTCAATTTCGAAGTAATCATTTATTCGGTTATGGGTAATGTGTAGGAATTTCGTATAAAGTGCAGGATGGGGTGTGTGACGAAGTAAGTCACGATGTGAACAGTATTGTTATGGCGAGTGTGTCGGCTCGCGGGGCGATGCACGCGTGTCTCGGCCGGGGTCGGCCCTTGTATCGATCCTCGGCGCCCGGCTGCTATCGACCCATGTTCTAACCACAACATCTCAAACAAAACTGTACCTTATCCCGTACAACCAATACTCAAAACGCCTCAACAGTCCCAAAGACGAAAACATTTCGTACATGCGAATTCGAACCCAATAAAAACGCATCACGAATCATTATTGAACATCGCGTTCCGTCTCAGCAACAGAAATGAATTGTCCGCTCTAATGGGATAGTCATAAGGTTGTCATCGACACACGGTGCGCAATACAGTCGAAAATTTGGATATTGGCCACGCAAGTCCGTGGACTCTTTGTTTTTGTGACGTTCCCCGATTATCTGCCAGCGACGGGCATCGATATGAATGTATTTACAGCCTATTCAATTCCTTGGCGCTTCTACTGGACTGTGATACGTTCGTGTCTTAATCAACCCATGAGATGGATTTAAAATAATTTCAATAAAACTATAAAGCGTATTGCAAACGGAAGAGGTGAAGGGCATAGAGTGCATTAGCACACGCGTCGGATCCAAGGTCGGAGGCTCCCAGTCACCCAGCTCGGGGGTACAGTTAACCCTGACCTAGCGCGGGAGGTGAAGGATATTCCTACTACGGCCTCCCGCCCCCACGCGGGGGAACACGGCCCCTGAACATCACTTGCACTGAAACGCTTCAAGCCTTCCCCGCTCACATGGCATGATGGCTGCTGAATGCAGTCAATCCAATGGAAATGCAACAGGCATTTCAAATCAACGCCCATTACTCATGAGACATCGAAAAGTAATTGTCCATAATAAGAGTTAGTCAAGCTAAATTACCAATGAATTATAACCATTATTTCAAACAACCGTAACTGTTACATAATCGTACTCCCAATAATATTGTCAGCTAATACAAAACTCTATCAATTGTACAAATATAAACATCATTGTAGGAACTATTATTATTTTACTAACATTGTCATACAATAATACTTAATAAGTTTAACATGAGCATAAGCGAGTCATAAAATATTCGGAAAGCCCGTTCTCAAATTAAGCACCACTGCAATGCAGTTATTTTCTTGCGACTGTGACAAGTAACAGACAACGAAGCCAACAACTTTATGGAAATAAGATACAAATTTATTATGAATTATAATTTATTACTTAATGTTTTACTTATAGTCAGTAAACAAAGTACAGTTTTCGTATGTCAAAACTTAAATATTGATTATCTTGTTTATTTTGAGTAGTACGCGTATTGATTGTGATACGAAGGCTACTGCACAGAAGGTTTTCTGTTCTGCGTTGATATTAAATTTAATGCTGCGCTCAAATATAACATCGAGTCAGGATTGGGAGAGGCGGCACTAAACTGGAGCTCTGTTCTTTAAACTGGAGATTTGCCGACAATTCACACAAAGACTGTACTTTTAAGCATCAGACGTAATATCCGCCTTCAGTTTTGTAGTGTCGACGTAGACATAGCCATTGTATTTTCCCGTAATCCATACGTTGTACGTACAACACAGGTATGTACGATACACAAGCGCGTTGCGCCAAAAAAGACACAGCATTGTTGTACATCACAGGGAAAGTGTTAACCACTACAGCTCATGTAAATCTGCAACCTTAACATCGTTAGTCACAGGAGTATTACTCTCAAGACTAAGTAAACATGTAACGACGCAATTCATATGTGTAACCAAACTAGAACTGTGTTAAATAGGAAAAAAATCTGTTGTTAAATCAACCTGGGCTAGAATTAAATTCCCAGTTTATTTGAAATATTATTACGTACACGTATGTTATTTTACAAACTACACCAACTCCAGTAATTTAGGTAATTCCAAAGTTAAACGCTCGTTGAATATTTTATACCGTAATGCTCTACATTTACGAATATGCATTTCCGGGCTATTTCAATATCTCATCTATAGTGTGTACCATTTTATATGCATATTTTAAGACTTCTATAATTGTCTTTCAATGACTATCGCCGTTTTTATGTAAATTATTTGAATTTATTAATTACCCTTGTATTTTTCCAACACAGCTATAAATACTTTATTTATATTTTAATTACCTTCATGAAGAGCTTAAAATTAATTATAATAAAACCGTAACCTAAACAATCTAAAGGGTATCCGTGCCCATGCGGTATGGTGCCAAGAACGCTAGCTACTTTCACGCGTTGAATAGCAATCGCAATTCTCTGTGCATATGTATTATGTATTAGAATTATCTAAAGAGGTTGTAATGCCTCTGTCTAGAAACAAATAGGTATATATTTCTCTTTTCCTTTTTGAGGTCGTTTAACAATGACATGTTCTTGTATAAAAGTAGTTTCAAGTTTTTTATCGAAACTTTGCGAGCTAGTAACGTTATTGGTTAATTTTTTGTTTAAGTATACAATCTTTAGCATCCGTAATTAATTTTAGCAGAAGATTAACTATCGTTTAATCACTAATATAACCATTTTCAAATAAGAAAAACGTATTGTGTGTAAGTGATAAATGTAAAGTGGATGAACTATATAACTGAATATAAATACTAAAATATATGTTAATAATCTAATCACATATTTTTAATCATTTTTTTCTTGTTATTTCATAAACTTTGAAAAATCCATAAGTACCTTTAAGTCTGGTAAACATCGATCAAATTTAAAGTACACATAATTAAATTTAATCAAATCAAATTCAAAGTTTTATACATTGCAATTTATACAATGAAATAGCTGTATTATAATTTTTTTATAAATAATAGTTACTCACAACGTTTTAGTATTTTTCAAAGTTCAAGGTTTAAGGTTCAAACATTCCATACAAGATTTACGATACCACTATTTTTAGAACCATTTTTTCTAATAAGCAAGGAAGCAAAAAACAGAAATTAAGTTTTAATTTAGTTGCTTTAGGACAATATGTTTTACTTGTCTTACCCAAAGAATTCTTAGAAGTACATACGATCACAAACTATCAAAATGTACGCCAACTTGTAAGTATTAACGTACTGAGAGATCGCTGATTAGGGCGGGCGTTTGGTGTTTCCGCGACCCCCACAGTTCAGGTATTCAGGTGCACGAGGAGGAAAGTCAGATCGATGCAAGCAGCCCTTGGACACTGCACTTAGTAAAGAGGGACCGCGGAGGGTGCCCGCCTTAGAAATGCTTAGTTCCTTGTTGTCGTTGCCGCTCTATAGGTACTAAATATAATTAAAAAAAACTCAGTGCGTTGAGTAATCAGTTCTAATAAGGGTGTTAAGTTCAGTTTCTTAGTAAAGTTTCATTAATTAGAGCTGAGCAGGAAATGTTAAATGTATTTAAAATACAATTATCGAATGTAAGTACAGAAACAAATACGAATTGTTGTTGTTAAATATTAATTATTAGTGTTAAATCCATGGACTACAGGATTTTCATGGACATCATTAAAATACTCTTTTTTGGAAACAGTTTTTAAATGGTTTTAATAACTCGTACTTGAATGTATAAATAGTTTACTATAAATAATTTGTTATTTTATTATATTATTTTTATTTGTATTATATTGTGATCTGCACCACCTTATAACGCAGCTTTACCGAAACACCGTTTATTTTAATTCGTTCTATTGTTGTCAAAATATAGATAAAACCTTTGTGTTTTTATTGATACATGATGAATAATTTAAATGAAAATGTAAGTGAATGATTAATAACTGATTATTTATTAAATATATAATTACTTCACTTAAAATACATAATATCTTCAACAATAAACAACCTATTTACAAAATCGTATTAATTATATAGTTTTCTTCTAATATTAAATATTTGTCCTATTTCATAATATTTATATTTATTTATTTGAAGTCCACCAACACAAAATACACGGATAATGTTTGATAGAAACACATGATACAAGAACTTTCATTTCAACTACAAATTGTAATATTACAAATTATTCTGGCATGTCGTGTTTGGCATTCATTCGTACACTCATATTAAATTTTTACCCTATCTGTTACCCCCGCGTATGCAAAACCCTGCTTAGGTAAGTTTGCTTTTAATCAGTGCGCAAGTGATAAGACCCTTTCCGACCCTACACTTCCTCCCTTATCTTGAGGGGCCCTTCCTCAAACAAAGGGATTGCGATTCCGATCGCCGGAGGACGCATGCTATTGCGTAATCACGCATTTGAGAATTGCATGCGTGCGCTGTCGACAAGTGCCTTAATTAAATTTTTGAAATATTGATCGCTTGTCAGTGCGGGGAAACAGCTTAGTCAAACAAATATTTTGATCAGGCTATGTCCGACGATGCTTGCCATTTAAGTATTTCATGCATACGTTATCGCAAATGCTGTAACTAACGTGTAAATTCCAAAGCATTGTGATAGAGAAATATTTATGTAAAACTGTCTATAATGATGTCATGACTATCTACAAAACTAATGATACTAAATACCACCTTCAAATTATGTCGACTGAAATCAAAGTTAGTGAAAATGAAGTAATAGTACATTAATAATTATCGGCTTATTCCGTATTTCAGTTATAGTGATTTGATTTGATAAAACAATTTGGCCGAATTTATAAAGATAGACATCATAATGATGAGTATTGACGTGAGCAAAATTGTCAAGTATGTCAAACAAAGCAATAAGACACCATTTATGATGAGGTAAACATTAAATATTGAAATAAATGTGTACTGATTATCCCGAGCAATAATAGTTTCGATTTTGTATATGATAAAGGTCGTATAGAAGCATGCAGATCAACTGACCTTAAATGATCATTACATAGACCAGGTGTCTAGGGTTGTGGTAACTAAATGTATGGAGAACACAAGTTCCAGCAGTCGATCAGACATGTGTTGATACAAGTGAGGATTAAGACCGAACGACCCCTAACCAAAACCCAGCAGCTCTTCGTTGATACAAAACAGTATCTAATAATGTTGATCGTATTGCACCGAACGAATATCAAAGTGTGCAAGTACCTTACATTAATCCTGATATTACGCGGGCTTACGTGGAAAATATGTCCGTTTCCCTATTTCCCTCGGTCGTTGAACCTGCCTCGTGCCGATTTTGGGCAATTAAGCATAGATAGGGTGTTCAACGTGTTACGGTATGATGGGCCAGGGGGACAATCTCACTTTCTGCGGGGTGAATGCACTGGGGTGGCCACCCTTACCTCCCCGGCCCTCCGACCGCATCAAAGACATTCAATGAAGGCGACGAAGTCCTGAGTCAGCTTACAAAAATTTCGATGATAATTTCGTTTAGCGGTAGCTGCGTGTTTTGTGAATATTACAAAAATATATATACCTACTATAGCGTAAAAATATTACTTACACGTACATATATAATAAGCGTTAATTGCACGCAAACCTTTTTATCACACAAACACAAAACCGTGCCAAAATTTGCACTCATTTCGTTACTACGTCGTACTGTCGTATCTACAACTATCTATTGTTATCTAAAATAATTTATATATGTTATTCACATAATCAAAAATTTAAAAATATATGCGGAAGACGTAAATATATGAAACATTTGAATAAATTATGAGACAGAAATTTGAATGCAAGATCTCCCTAAGTTACTTATACAAGTAGTTCATTTTTATTATTATTTAAGTAATATTTATTTTTCACAGCAATGAGCATAACATACTATCAATAAGAACTAAGACTATGGACCTTGGTCAAGGGCTGAACAACAAAGTTTATATTGAAACCCTAAAGTAAATAGAAACAGAGTAACGTGTAAATACGAGTAGGTGCAGAATTAACAAGGTACCCAGATATTCAAAATGTCTTATTTAATATCAAACTATAATGATATGCTATTATATAAATGTATACGTTGACTCGTTTCTTTTGTTTCGATTATTTTGTTTGTAACGTCAAATCTATTGATAATCTTTTTCAAATTATATTCATAAAATGTCAGTATTCTGGTTTCGTTGTATACTATATAATTTCTAGCTATATTGTATCGGAACTGAGCATTCAATGTAAATATTCATAGGCCGAACTAATTAGTTCAATTTCAAGTTCAGTTCAAAGAAAATTCAGTTCTAAGTTCATATAAATATATTTTATTGCCTTGTTCCTTTTTTAAATACACTACACGTAGGTCATGGAATTCACATGTTTCCCAATTTTATTGAGTAGGAAACTTAAAAAATTCTATTCATACCCATAGGACGGCACGGTCAACATGGACAAGATGACGGAAGCGCAGAAGACTGCGTATCTGGAAGCTCACGTAGCGGTACAACAGCATATGGCCCAGGCCGCTGCAGCTGCGCGACGTGAGCAACAGCAGCAACAACAACAACAACAGCAGCAGCAGCAGCAGCAACAACAACAACAACAGCAACAACAGCAGCAGCAACAACAGCAGCAGCAACAGCAAGTGCAGCAACAAACCCAACAACAGGTTCAACAACAGCAGGTCCAACAACAACAAGTGCAACAGCAGCAGCAGCAACAGCAGCAGCAACAACAGCAACAAGCTCAACAGCAGGCTCAACAACAGCAGCAACAACAACAACAGCAGCAACAACAACAGCAGCAACAGCAGCAACAACAGCATCAGCAACATCAACAACAGCAACAAAATAATACTTCTAGTAACACAAATCGCCATCATCAGGAAATGCAAGTTAGCGTAAGTATTGCATGGTAACCCTGTTAAAAAAAATATGTAAATCGTATATTTATTTTTACCATATAATGGTAAAGTATCTAAAGGGAATATTAATAAATCAGTTTTCTCTGAAAAAGTGTTTTTACACCATTATATGACATGACATATTTAGTTGAAGGAATTATTGAAAAGTAAATAAATGAATAGCTCTTATCTTCCGCGGTGTAATGTTTCCTTGCAGCAGGCTCAAAACAGCAATGCCCACCAGGGGCACCCATCACCTCCGACGGTTAGTTCAACGCAGCATCACTACACCACAATTAACTCTCCCATCAAGGTTCCACAAGTGAGCTCTAGTACAGGAGGCCCTGACTCAACGTTCACTGTCCCCGATGACGTTGGCATGGGGTTTGAGGGTGGCGTACGTGTCCTGCAAAGCCTTGGGAATTGGTAAGCTGTTCTAAAACCTCATATTGAATCATTTAACAACATAATCAGGTTTGTTATTCTAAGGATCAGGCAGTACAGGATTTTTTTCTTTTTAAGCCGTGTTGAGCTCTTGGAGTGGAAGAGTGGATTGATGGAAATGTAAGGGACTTTTTTTTCTCTTTTTTTATAAAAAAGTAATAAATGTGCTTACAGTTCATCTAGTGTTAAGTGGTTATACAGGGTTTTTGTAACTAAACGCCAAATACTTCGGAAGTGCTGTCCCAAAATATATTTGAAATAGGCTTCGCAAAATTCGATACAAAAGCACAAGAGTCGGTCAGCCATTTTTAAAATAGCGCAGACCAAATCAATGTTCAGCTTTTAACAAAGCGGGGGGGAGCTAGGTGGCAGACAAGCCTCTTATATATATATATCCTAATTTTGTTCTCACTCGCAATTTGTTCATTCATGGTCGACTTGAAATAGGACTTTATTCCTGTTTAATGTTGGTCCTTTTATGATTCGTGACTTAACATTAGATGGACTGTACGTTCGTTTGCATTTCATTAAATTAAATAAAAAAATGACTAAACCCCAGCACAAATGATAGAAATTTGCCCAGTCACTTACAATATGGTTAAAACTAAACATTTCCTTAGCGAAAACATCTAAAATTTTCTACAATAGTGATCAACATTGGTCGATTTCAGGTCACCCGAAGTTGCAAATAATATTCCCAGACCGAATTTGATTCCTTTTACGGAACCTTACGCCGAAGGTGGTTCAATGCATCCAGGGACGAGACTTAAAGCTCTTCAAGGAACTGTCGTCAGAAAGCACCCAGCGATTAAACCCACTAGTTCGACTAACGAAGGTGTGCAGATCTTTTTTATTTGTAGGAATTATTTTTTTGATGCCGGATTTATACAAGGTCAAGTTTTTGAGCTAGGATAAAACGGTTAATCTAAAAACTATTGCTTAGCTTATAAGCCACAGTTTTTATAATAATTACTTATGACATTATACCAAATTTGATCACAATTTCCTCTTTGCCCAGAATACTCCTATCCTGGCTTGCTAAACTATTCTCGTGTAAGCCCGGCATTGTACATTGGACATATTTCTAAAATTTTATTCCTTAGCAATTGTTTCAGGAAGCAAAGCCTTTGAATGCACGGTTTGTGGGAAAGGATTGGCACGTAAGGATAAACTGACGATTCACATGAGAATACATACAGGTAAACTTATCTTTTTATACTTAGTTGTAATGCTTATTACGGCCTGTAGCTTAATCTCAGCCTGTGAAATAATAGAGCTGGAAATGTTGATATTAAGTACTTATGACGATATCGTTGATGTCGATGTTTATGTTTAAATTAAATAAATTTGTTTATTTTATTGAATTTCATTTCTTTAAATAAGTAAATACATTAGGGTCATTCCAATTATTTTCGCCTGATCACTATTTAAATCATTTCTCAATATGTTTATTCACAGGAGAAAAACCTTATGTATGTGAAGTTTGCAATAAGGCATTTGCGAGGCGCGACAAACTAGTGCTTCATATGAATAAATTAAAACATATTACACCATCCAACATTGCGCCTCTGGGAAAACGAACAATATCAATACCACGTAAGTATTTATCTTATTTTCTATCATATATGGATTTATTTGATTAATTTATTTCTTTTGTTATAGGCACTTAACGAAGGTTTAAAAGTTGGTTTAGCGCAACAAGATATAAACACCACGCAGTTAACGAAGGACCTTATTTTTACGTTTGTAATTTTCAGACTTGGCTTTAACGTACGAACGTTAAACCCAAGTCTGTATATTACAAATGTGCTTCCATACTATATTTCAACTACATGAGAGTCACAAAAGGTTTAAACATCACTAGGATAAAATATATGAGAACAGCTTAACAGACTTACGCCATCTTCAGCATTAAAATTAGATGATGTGAAGCCGCAACTAATGAAACAAGAGGACACGAAGCCGAGCCAAGCTGAAATCGCCGCTGCTGCAGCACAACAACAACAGCAGCAACAACAGCAACAGCAACAGCAACAACAGCAACAACAACAGCAACAGCAGCAGCAACAACAACACTCCCACCAGCAGGCGATTCAGGTCTGCCAGGTACCTGGACACAACTTTACGGTAAATTCAACTGAAAATCTAACGCATGGTTACCTAGCATCAACCATTGAAGAGTTTGGTTTGTTCTTTACTTTTTCCGCATGAATCGTTTCTTTCAAAACTTTCATGTTTATTTTAGCTATGCGTTATTTTTCCATTACCATTAAATCTCACATTGTACGAAATTGTTTTCTGAAAATCGATTTTTTTTTTTATAAATTATCATTTTCTATGTGTATTAAATGTAATTTTAAAACTTCACCTTCAAGGCAACAAAAACTTTATTTGCTATTAATGTTGTCTTCTTTTGCATTTTTTACATAGATGTTGTTCTAGATTAGAATTTTTCTTATCATGTTTCGTTTGGTAACTAGCCGTACATTAATCAAATTCTTTCTTGTCATATCTCAACTTAAATCACTTATTTGTGTTAAAATGAAATCATATAATACGAGTTACAATTTGATCGTATTTAAAATGATCGAAATGACATAATGCTTAAAAAATGAAACACTATATCGACAACCAACGTTGCAGAATACAAATCTAGTTCATACAAGTGCGACGGCAGTGGCGGCGGCGACTGCGGGTATGGTGGTGTCCTGGTCTTGCGAGTTGTGCGGACGACTGTTCGCCACCAGGGATGAGTGGAGCGCGCACGCGAAGTCACATCTACCTGACACGAAGATGTTGCAGGATAAGATGCAGCAGACACAGCATCAGGTGAACTTAAAATAACATGTTAAAACCTATAATAGTAAGTTTATTTATTGTTTATTGTTTAGCCAACTTCAGTGACGAGATTACCAATTACAAGACTACGTATTTCGCCTGCGGCGGCTCCACCTATTTCTGGCCTATAGCAGATGTGACACTGCTATATTCTCGCTTAAACGGTATAGTAAGATAGATTCACTATATCGAAGCATTCCATCTAAGTTCTCACAAAAGTTCGTACAACACTTCAGTTAGGACTCCTATACCTACTGTAGCGAGTTGGTTAAATATGTCCATTAATAGCAGTAAGCCATTAATATTCTCATATTATAATAATAATATTTGATTTACAGCAGCAAGAGAAAGTCCACTTATCAAATCAAGAAAAACTTCAGCTGCTTCATCATCACAATCAGAACCAGCAAATCCTCAATGGGCACGGTATCGCCACGGCATCCGTGTCGACTGCCACTGTGGTGAACGAAGCTAGCGGCGGCGGTGGTGGAACGTACTTCACGCACGGACACACACACTACACGCAAGAGAGGCAACACACACACGCACACCACCTGTGTCTAATGTGCCGACAGGAGTTCGTCAGCAAAGCCGAGTTCATGTTCCACGTGCGAGGACATTTTGAAGGTAAAGTGAGTGACATCGCGGCCGCTGATGTGTTGGCGCGTTCTTTAGTGGACAACTCGGGACTGTGCACCTGAGCCGGGGCCACGCCCATTGGCGCGTTTCCACCCGACGCCAGCGGCAAGGCCATACTCCACGAAGATACCATCATGTTAAAGTTCTGAGACATAACTGACGTGGGCGAGGAGCTCACGTTTATTTGGAACAGTTACGACAAATAAAAATGTGATTTAGTGTAAGTTTTAGATTTTATAACACTGAATTTGAATTAAATTTCTATAAAGTTAGAGCTTGGTGACCTTATGCTTTATAATGTGTCATTGAACTATGATTTGTGTGTATATTCAGCCTTATAACTAGGTTAATGTCCTAAATAATTGTAAATACTTGCGTAAATCTACATTAGGTCTATATGTAATATAATAATAAGTATATTATTCTCTAAATATCAAACAATCGGTGTTTTTTATAGATATGTTAATACTTACCATAAAGGTATAATGGTTACTGTACTTCTATTTTATAATTTTATTCTTTATTGTAGATGTAGTAATTTTTGTCATAAGATATCATATTATTTCCAACTTCTTAACGGGCACCAGAATAATGCATTGGATTAGAAAACTGTATTATCTGTCATTTATATGTGTAGAAGGGGAGACTGAACATGATCATTTTTACTTTTTACAACGAATTTCCAAAAAAACGGAAGGTGAAGCTCAATTTGTCGGATTATTTCTTAGATCTTTTCAGCAATAACTTCTTATAAGGCCGGTCGATTTCGATTATTCTTCTTATAAAATACTCATTATGTAGATCCTGTACACATTCGGTCGATTTATTTATACGATCATTGAGAAAATGACCAAATAACAATCAAACTTAAGTTACAACATGCAAATAGCCGAATACAAATATAAAATTTTCTGGTTAACTAGTCTCTTTCTAATTATACTATTTTGTAGGTATGTAAGTAATATTTATTTAAAATTATATATTAGTTTTATTATAGGTCATATATTTATTTTAATGGATAGTCATATAAGTGTATATAATTGAGTCATCTCAATAAACCGGAAAGGATGAGTGAAATCTAGTCATTTTGTACATAAAACATAGTTTTAAGCACATAGCACGATGTAGGTAAGTCTAGTCAAGCTTAGTCGTTAAAGTTAAGGATTTGTAGTAAGTTTACATTGTGTATATATTATAATCATATTGTACTAAAATATTAGGATTTAGTCTACATGCGAGCCAATACTAATTACTTAGGTTCAAAACACTATGAGTGTGAAAAGTGCATGCGTTCGTGACAGAAAAATAGTTAATTTAGTAAATTATGTACCATTTATTATATCAAAATTCAACTTGATTATATACTTAACATTTTAATAACATTTTTTTTTATTGCGACACGAGACAGTTAAAAGCAAAATATGTATATAAATCGACATTTCTTTTATTATACAATTTACTCATATTAGTTTATGTGATTATTATGCCAAGTTATTTAAGAAATCAATCAATCAATTTGCATTTATTTATATTTAAAACTGAGAAGTATGGAGAGATCCCATATACGAGACTTAGTATATCGTCATTTTTGCACATCATTCAATTTTTATTATTTAATTGGCACTTGGTTTTAATAAAGTTACACACAGATGGATAATTTCGGCAGCACTGGCAATCCTCGTTCACTTCCGAATATGTCGTAACCACGACATTTTGCTTCAGCAGACTGCTTTCTGTCCTATCATTTTGCACGTCATGTTGAGTTGTAAAAATTGTATATCTATCGTGCCTTAGCACATGGCTGAGATAAGGTTTTACGTTTATTGATGGTCTGCAATAATATTTATGTAGTTACCAGTTCGGCATAATACTTCATTGGTTATTCGATATGGCTAGCTAATGGCCAACATGCACATAAGGTCACATTTCAAACGCTTATATACGTTTCTGAGGATACTCTTCTATTTTCTGGGCATCCGTATAGAAGTGCAAGTGCGTGCTAAGCGATAAATGTTAGTGTGGTTTATTAAAATGTAAATAGAATAGAAACATAGATTTTATTTGGAGTAAGAATAAAAATATGTCGAAACAATCAACGCTAATGTATTATCAATTATTTGCGTGGACAATGATACATGGAGAGATTTCTTCTTGACTTGTCAACGGTCTACTAGCTTTTAGTGTTTTTACTTGAGTAAATGTTCTTAGATATATTGTATTACAAATTATTTTATCTGCAAGTATAATAGTAACAAGAAAAGTCATTAAATGGCGTTGAGTAAGTGTCACTTATTTCCGAATTTTGATGATACAAAACGTATCGTTTAAAACAGGAAATACTGGTATGACTTGCTGCAGTATTCTCAAGATTCATAAAAAATGGATTGATAGTTAGGTATTTGTACTTTAGGAATGTGGGGTGGTCAGCTAAATATTAACATCGATGCTGGGTATGTGTACAATAACGTAGAACTGACAAAACATAACAATACAAAAACACTTTATTATCCACCAATGACATAACAACAAAAATAATAGTAAATACCATGTACTTCTATCATAATCGGCATGACGTCTTGAAAAACAATATTTGTATAGAAACAATTTCCCTTCAAAGTTTTAAAACTTTCTCGCCGTATTATATATTTTTTTAAAAGTATAATGTGTGAAAATTGCATTGATAATTAAAAAAAATGTAGTCAAACAACATAAAACAGTCATATAGAAATAGTAACAATGCAATTTATTATACAGTGCTTAAGATTCTCGCCATAACAGCCAACAATTTAATCATATGAATATTAAAACATCATTACAATTATCTAATTAGATATATCCTTTTGCGATAACTTGAATAACGTATAACATAATACCTTGCGCAATAATTACTGGACACAATCAAATTGACGTTTATCAAATTTTACAACGGTTTTTTTCCTATTTATTATGATAGTATTCTCACGTATTCTGTAATCATTATGTGTAATAGCATCATACAAAACATAGTGATATTTTTTGGATGACATATAGCATAACATTTAACACCCGTACAGATAGCAATTATTATCAAGATTTGTTTTAATTTTGGTAACTTCATTGGTTGTACATGGTTCCAGACTAGATAATTTAGAAATGGTTTGAGGTGAAATTTTAGGTAAAACGTAGATAGAATCATCTGAAAGAATTTTAGGCATTAGATTTGCTAGTGTTAGACCAATAATGGAAAAGTATTGATTAAAAAATTTACAAATTTCTTTTGGGTCAGTAACACATTTATCATCTATTACATATACACGATGTAGAACTTTTACGGGTCAACGAGTCAGGCTCTGCCGTTTGTGAAGCAATTTATTGGTTTCAGTAAAAAGTTTGATTTGCCTCTCTTATATATGAAATGGCTAATCGAATCCTCAGAAATGGCAGTACGTATATGATCTATTCAAATTATATTGATATTCTACATGGCGTTCTTAAATGGTGTCCATGGGCAGCAGTGACTACTAACCAATATGTGGACTGAATGCTCGTAGGCTATTTAGAAAAAACAACCAAATGCGAATGTTTACGTTTCATTGTACAAAATATTCATTTTACGTATTTGTCAAAAAAATATTCCACTCGGTTGGTGACCCGCACCGTGAACTCAATTGGTAACGACTGAAATTTATCGTTTATCGTTTGTTTACTTTATTTTAAAGTTTGCATTATAAACACACCGAGCACGACGCATGTATGACGTCATAGAAAGAGATATATTATTTTAACATTCCTTGATTCAAATGATATAACCCTTAGGTAGGATAAAACAGATCGACGGATGAAGAAGACTTAATCTAAGAACTATATAGATAGCCACTAGGTAGGTCTAACACTGTGACTATTATAGAATAATAATAAAACTCAGCATCGAAGTTATTTTTTGGCTTTTAATTGGTAAGGAACGATCACACGTAATCGTATACAAATATATCTGGAAAGTTACGTTTTAAACTTAAAATTGTTCTAATTTTTGACAAATAAGACCTTGTCTGATAACAAAAATATAATTTACTTAGTTAGATTTAAAGTTATGATTCAAGTTAAGGGTGTAAACATTTGGATTTTTTTAAAGCAATAATAAAACTCAGTGACTATTATAAAAGTTGCTCTAATTTACAAATGTTTTAGGAACCTCTAAGAACGCATGAGACACAGAGTCCTAAAAATACGGTTCGATACGATACAATACGGTTTAAACCGTACATTTTTTCACAGTGTAATGTTTCAGTTAAAAAGTATTATTATGTTATGTTGTTGATTACAACTTTATTATTAAGGAGTGGTACGTATCGTGGATCTATAATTAAGAAAACATTATTTGCGAGCAATAATAATCGGCCGATAGATGATAGAACAACACTTTAAATAAAGTGTTACCGGCCATCTCATAACTTGTCATGAAAATTCTTATATTGTTTTGACTTCAATCCTGCCTGAGGTTAGATGTAAATGTTTATGGCCTGCAACGACCATTTTTCAAATGACGTGTATACGCATTTGTTGCTCTTGTAACATAGAAACATCTAAAATATTTAATAGTTCCCTTTCACTCTATGATTATTTTGTACTGCTTTTATTGTTTTCTGGATATCCCAAAAGTTGGCTGGTAGATAATACTTTTAGCATTACGCTCCTTTTTTGTACCACTTCCTGATTCGCTTCAATCAAGTATATATGAATAAAAATAGATATATTATTTAATAAACATTACAGTAAAAAAATTGTATTTGCATACAGATTACGTGTGATATAGTATAGGGCAATTCAGAGCACGATGGAAGTTACAAATTTGAGTAGGCTTAGAACCAGTTCAAGTAAGTTCGCATATGCGAAATAGGTGGGACATGTATGCAATACATTGTAGTTTTATATTACACAATAAGTACATAATTATGTGTGAAGTATTATTTTGATAAATGGTTGTACCTTTTTAGAAAAGTAGTTACCACTTGTGCTAGCGTAGAATCCGTATGCTTCGTACAGTGTGTTGCATAAATCTTAAATAATACAATAGGTTAATGGATAGTATGTATAAGTTTTTATATGAATATCATGACAAATAAGAGGCATTGTAGGGTTACTTAGCTTACATTCATTTTATTTTATTTTTTAATATGACTACAGAAGTAATTGCGCCATTCAGCTGCTAAGCAGTATTTTTTGTGTAGCCTACTATAATAATTGTCACCAATCCAGTACTCACAGGATACATTCCATCTAAAACTTCAAGGGTCAACGCGTCTATTACTGGTCATATGATTTACGTTAAATACATTTAAACAATGAATATTAAATTTTAATTTTATAATTATAGGGTTTCATAAAAAGCATATAATGTACATAGTCGCTAGTATTAAAAGCATACAAACAAACTGCCAACTGCAACAATAACGCCTAAAACTTACTAATATATTACATAGACATAAGTAACTGATAATTGATATGAATGTAATAATACTTAAAGTACATAAAATAACACTTCAACAACGAATCGCAGTAAAAACAATAATTGGTACAATTGTATTATTTATGTAGAATTTAGTATTATTTATGTATTTTTAATAAGTTTTTCTTTTATTATTTCGAGTGATTATATTAAGGTTTAACAACAGTTGTAAATAATTGGATATTTGACAAGTTTTCTACCTTTTTATAAAATTAAATAGATCGATATATTATAAATTCTGTACATTACAATTGGCTTTCGAAATGATCTCAAAAAGTCTAGTCGTGTAGTTATAAAAATAATGACCAAGATAGATTCATAAATTGTAAATATCTATTTATGACTAAAGTTTTAGCTAGGTTGTAACTATTGGCTTTGTCTTATTTTCATTTCATATTTCTTGCTATATCTTGTTCGTTTCATTTTGCACTTGACATAGTTTTAATTTTCCTACGTGGAATTGAACGCGATACGTTCAGAGCATAAATCTATCTATCCGTGCCTATGTTAAGTCCATACTGTTTTATTGTGTCATACCTTAATGAGCTCGACTAAACAAGACTGACAAGTCTTGGATATCGAACTCCTTAATGATTAACGGTTTCCATATTGCATTTGGGCTCATGTAAATAATAATTTGAAACTGAATGCCTACGAATTTTATGCCGAGTGTAGCCATTTAGTACTACAGTTCAGATCTTAGATATGTCAAGATTTTGATTGAATGAAGTTTTGATGAAAATCTTTGATTTTTATACTAGTTGAGTGAACTCGATTAAAAAATTGTTATGAAAAATAACAATTGTAATTTAGGTATCAACCATAGTTCTGGTTAAGTTGAGTATAAATTGTGATTGATCGGTTATTATATATATTTATTGGGATATGAATTATTTTTTGTTACAAATTGTAATTTATCATATTCGTGGATTTTATGATAATTTTCGAAAACTGGTTCGCAACATTAGAAGCAATAATTTTTTATCGCATATCGTAAATAAATAAAATGCATACAAAATTTGTAAAAAGTTTAAAATAAATGTGGCGATGTATTGTAAATGTATTATAAAATGTTAGAAAGATTTGTGGGAATAAAAAACGAATTTCAAAACTTGCTTTTATTTCTTCTTATGTCCCATTTAATAAAATAAAATGCAGAGTGATTTATTTAAAAAAAAGACAACACTCAACACATATATTTATAACTCGTCTGGAAAGAAATGCTTGTAAAATACATGAACACCTTACGTTGCAACTAGTTCTTTATGTACAACACGGAGATACAAAAAGCTATATTATACATATGTGACGTACGTGTGTTTGTAAACGTTTTAATTGATTTGTGTATAAAAATATGGTATTGGCAACATAAATGATTTGACGTATTAAATATAAGGAACTAAAAAGATATTGTCAAAAGAAATCCAGTGTGAGTTTGAGACGCAAAATTATTAGTAAAATATTTATATGGGTAAAATTATGTGTTCAATGGAATTTGTATGAAATAAATTAGTCCGCATTCGAAGAATTCGGGTAACTAATATTCTTATCTTATATTAATCTGATTTACCTTTAAAATTTTAATTCATTTAATTTTAATATGTCATATGTCTAAATTCCATTTCCATACAGTGGGTGTTACATTTTTTAATAAGTGGTAGTATTATAGTTCGACCGGGGAGGAACCATCTCCCCCCTCATAATCCGTCAATCTTTTTAGTTCAAGAGTTGCTATACCTCTTATACTGAAATATGCGATTGTGGCCGGCAGTTTGATGGGTTTGGGGGTCTTTGCTTCTATACTTAGAAGCAAAATTGCTTCTATACTTGGCCCACTTCTATACTTCGGAAAACATGTTATATAGTCGGTTCCACTTGCTATTAATAGATGCCAAAATATAGTAAAAGATAGACTACGAATCTATATTTTGACCGATACGTGATGGCATACCGAGGTGAATTACATTATTTACAGCAATATTCAAATTATATTGAGTATTCAACTTTGTCGCGATTGCAAACTAGTACTTCAGATAACAAAAGTTTAATAATTAGTAGAAAATTGTATATCATATTTAACCAATCTATAATAAACTTTTCTATTTATTTTTTGCATTTATTTTACTTTTTTCATTATTTTTAGTTTTACAAAGAAAAATGGAGTCCACGTTTATTAAAATTAAATTTATACCTCTAATAAGACATTTGCAAAAAGATAATACAAAGTGTCATCTTGAAATTATGCCAGATGTGTCTTGTATCGAAAATCTTGATAAAATTCAATGGAATGAGGAAAAAGATCTCGTAGAGTACAGTGTACCAGTAACTTATAAAATTATTTTAAAAAAAGATATAGATAAAGAACAAGATAAAATATATTATTCCTGCATAGATTTTCGCCATTTATTTACAAACTCTTCTCTAGCGTGTGGTGATGTAACGAGAGTTATTAGCGATAATTTTATATTTAACAAAGTTACCACAGACATTGAAAAAAGTCTCGTATTAAGTAATCCATTTAAGGCGATCGAAAGAAAACGAGATAATGGCACGACCCAATCTAACAAAAAATGTCTTGAAGAAAATATAACAAAATCGATTAGTGCGAGTCGTGATATAAAAGAAATATGCGTAAAAACATTACAGAAGGGTATGAAATTAGACATTTGTAAATATGTAATTATTTTTCTTTTTTTATATAATGTAAAATAGTCGTATCTTTTAGATAGTGAAAATTGGAACGAAAATGATATTGACACTAATACTAATCAAGATTGTGTTGACTTAAAGAGTCGTAGTAAATCAGAGAGGCAGAATTGTATAGAAAATATAGTGTCTAAAGAAACTATTACTGAAATATCAGATTTAAATACCAATAAAAACAAAAAACTAAAACTTACGGTTACTTCTATCTGTACCCTCAATACGATCGATTCTGTTTCTAGTAAAGAACTTATAAACAAACATTCTAAGATATGTGTAAAATACGATCAGGAAAATAGAGTTGATTATAAGATTAATCAAATAAATGAATTATTCTCTATAAATACACTTCTTTATAATGAATACTGTAAAAGCCAAAGTAAAACCTCAAAAACAGGATCATATGAAAGAATATTGCCAGACATGAGAGTTGCCCATTTTATGAGGACAGTAGAAAATGAAATTCTACCTTTGAAAATATTGCTTAGTGAAATATATAGAAAATGTGCTTCATTAGGACTGTTTTGGAAATCGAATGTATTTCAAAGACCCCATAAGTGTGGTATAAGTCAATGTACAGACAAAGCTAACTTTTTCAGTAATAACCATAGGAAACCTAAATGTAACCGTGTTGTTTACTCTATTGTATTTGAAGAATAATTAATTTAAAAACTCGTTTTATACATTTTGACTTATTATTATGACTATTATTATTTAGCCAAACGGAACTTGTGTGTAGTGTAACAATATTTTTTATTTATAAATGTTTTATTTGTATGTAAATAAATCTATCAAATAACATATTACACCTATGTTCATTTTATCTCACTTCTAATATACATATTTATTTGCAAAAAAAAAATATTCAATTTAGTACTTCAGAGTCATGGATAAAAAATCATAATGGAAAAGGTTATTCAGAAATGGTCGCTAGAAGTTGTAACAGTTCCTCAAGAAGAGATCGTAAATTTACCAGCGGCCGCTACAGAAAACACTACGCCTGTGAAGATTAAGATAAGGATAAAAAAGAGAAAAAGTAACAGTGTTTGTCAACAAAAAGTTATATCTGAACCGAAAATAGAGCAGGATAATGAATATACAGAGAAAATTCGCGTCATTCACAGCGATCAAACAATTATGTCCTTCAATATGAAACCGGAATACAAATCAAATACATATCGTAAATCGCAGAATAAATTCATCCACTTATTCAAAACAGGTAATATATAAATCTGCTGGACGTAATAACTTATTTTTTATTACATACTAAATAGTGGTATATTTCAGGGAAATGTTTAGGAACACAAGATGAAGATAATGATGATCCACCATATTCGCTCGCAACTCCAGTTAAATTGAATAAAGAAGATACCGAACGTCAAGAATTATATAACGAAAAACAAAATACAAATTTAACACAAAATAAGTCCGACATATTCTTTTTAGGAAAATGTAAACGAGGTATGTGTTATTTCCATTAAAGTGAAGGTAATTATTTTCATTATAAAATTCGTCCTTTAATACAACATTTACGTAATATAGGTGGGTGTTTCGATCCACCATTTGGGGAGGATAAATATAGATACCAGCCATCAATTCAAAGAAAACAAGGTCCTCAGTTAAACCGCAAAGAAAATTATCAAGTTATTACTCATGAAAAACCAAATGACAATAAAACTAAACATTCTGAACTTACATTAAAAATATCAAATTTTGAGGAAATAACCACTTTTTCAACCTTAATGTTATACAAAGCAAGATCAGAAAAAAGTTCTGTAGATGAAAAGTATTCTGATTCTATTATAACCTATCCTCCAGAGTCGTCATCCAAAGACTTGGGTATTACAGAAAAAAATAATATGACCAGAAATTCCAGTGTGGTGAAAAATAGACTCTCAAGTAATACTACTGATACCTATTTTATGCCACCTAAAGCAGATAAAACTCCAGACAAAAATGTACATAGACACAAAATGATTATAAAACATCAGGAAGAGGAATTAAAAGATAGTGGTTGTCCAAATGACGTTGCTATCCCCGTTCGAGCAGACAGATCTATGTTGTCAGAAAACATTGATGTGGTTAAAGTTACGGAAGATATTTTATTAAATATAAGTGAAATAAAAGAACCAGTTGCTGCTTCTAAGATTGAAACAATAAAATTATCTGGAACTGGTACCAGTGAATTTACAGAAAAAAAGGCGTTATGTCAACCTTTAAGTCAATCTATTATTCATATAAAATCACAAGATGTGAAGTCAAAAACAGAAGATTTCAAAGAAATTGATAAATTCAGAGCTAGCACAGATAATATCACACTAAAAACAATTAATGACACCACAGGTCAAGTAGCTAATAATTTAAAAAATAAATCATTCACAATAATCCAAAATGAAGAAAACAACTCCTTGAAATACAAAAACAGTGTAAATGAAATAAAAGACGAAGGTCAACGAATGAACAAAAATTTTACAATAACATCTTTACGTGATGATAATACAGCTGAGCCAACGTTGACGTATAATAGTGAACAGAAACCCCAAATTGTGAAAAAAATAAGTTCTGATTTTAATACAAATGCTCAATTAACGTCTGAGAAAAATAATACAATTACAAGTACTAACTCAATTAACATAATAAAATCGAATTCAACCAAAGACATCTTGAGTGAATCAATAACTGAACATAAAATAAAAATCCAAGAAGAGGACCTAACAAATAAATTAAATTTATTGGATCATATTGTTTTACAAGTCAATAGTAATAATAATGAATACATTCAAAATGTCGAGGATGAACAGAATTTGTTACAAAGTGAGAAAAAAACACAAAATGAAACCTCTAAAATTCCTTCAGGAGAATCGCAACTTGGTTCAAATGAAACGGAATACCCAAAAGATGTTGTTGACAGCCTTCCCCCTCCAAAACTTTTGAGACAGAACCTCGAAAATCAAAATATAAACGGCAGTGGCGATGATGAAAATCACAAAGAAGTTTCAAATGTCTCAGGGTTTGATGAAATTAATGATATAGCAGATTTTAAGGACTATCATCAAAAAGACACAAGTTCTGCCGCAAAAATTAAGAATAGTATAACTGCAGCGCCTACTCACTGGAATGGAAATAAAACCTCAATTCATCGGGACTCTTATACGGTATGTAGGATTTATTTCAATAGTAGTTCAAATTAATGTAATTATATCTAAAATACATTTTTAAAATTTGGGAAACATCTTACAGCTTTCTTCTAAGCTATCAGTAAGTGATTTGATTGATAATGAAGAAAAATCATCTGTCAATTTACAACCAGTAGATAATCAAAATAAAAGTGGTACAGCTGTGATTGAAAACAACAATGCTGCAATTAAAATAACAACTTTTGCAATAGATAATAATGTTATTGATGAGAACAAAACTAAACAGTCGACAATCAATGTAATTGACGACGAAAGCCAAATTAAAACATCTCCAGTCAGGTCACGAGAAAACATAATAAAAGAAAATACTTTACAAGTTTCTACTAAACAATTAACTGGTAATTTGACTGATAATGAAAACCAAGAAACAATAAAACCAGTTAGTTCACAAGGTACAGAGCTAGATAAACAAAATAAAAAAGATTTCAGTGAAAATAACAAAATGTTTGTACTAGATTTGACAGACGTGACGGATAAAAACAGTATCACAAACTTAAAACAAAATATTCAAAGTGAAAGTTTTTCAAAATATAAAACGATTTCTGGAGATCTAAAATCTAATAAGACTTTTGTTCCGTTTAATACAGAAGTTATATCCTCTAACACGCTTATCGCTAAACAAAGTGTTTTATCTTCTACTGACTTTCATAAAAATAAAAATGAATTTGAAAACCGTGGAAAGATGACTGATTCTGCTTCGACAGATAAAGATATAGAGCTGACATCCTTGGAAGAGAAACAAACTTTAATAACAGAAGCCTCCTTAGTAAATAAAATTATATATCTCAATTTAGCCTTTCAGACATACATAAATGATAAGAATGAAACTATAATAAGAACATTTGAAGCTTCAAAAGAACCACAAAGATTTGCAAATGATAGTATTACTGTAATTAAGTCTATGTTGAAATTAAATGATAATAAATCATTTGCAATAAATTCTAACACAAAATTGTTTATTAAAATAAATAGTAACAATAACAACCTCAAAGACCAAGAAAGATTTTTTGAAGCAAAAGGTATAAAAACTGTCTTTGTAATTTTGGATATATTTTTTCGATAAAAATCTAACTTTTCTATGTAAATACTTACAGTAGGAATTGTTATCAGTAAAATATAATTAAAAAAATGTTTTTTTTTTTATTTTACAGGAAACCTAACTTCACAAATATCGGGCGAAATGCATACTAAGGATAACGACATTGAAAAACAGACTGATTTGGGTGAAGTACACACGTTGCAAAGATCGTTGGTGGCTATTTATGAGAATGACCTTGTTCCAGTGGAAAAGTCAATCAAAAACTTGATTTTAGAGATTGATAGGATAGCTAAATACCGTTTGATCATAAAGAATAAACTGATTGTCGCAAGGAAATTAAGAATATCAAAACCGACTTATTCCAATAAACGATGTCGATGCTTAAGGAAATGAGAATGATTATAGTTTGAAAATAAAATTCGTCAAAATACACTTATATATTATTTTTAGAATTATTAAGAACTTTACAATAAAAATGGTCATTACCCAATTCTAGGTATTTCGCAGCATTTTTCATTGGTTTTGTAATGCTTTTCTCTCATACAAATAAAATAATGATGGCGGTTACACTAGAACACAGTTTTAATATCTCAATAATATTTACATTAGAAATAATTATTCTTAAATAATAGTCCCATAGTGTGTCTGTCCCATGTAATCTACCGTACACAGCTTTAAGTGAAAATAGGAATTATGTATACATTTCAATTACATCTCAACAACTGTACGCCTTAAAACTATCAATTGTCGAAAACGTAAACTTAATTTGTTCCCAATATTCCAATTCGGTGAAATTACATTTCTCTAGTGTGGCGCTTTAAACTTAAAAAGCATATTATGTAATAGAAGTTTAATTTACTTCAAATTATCAATCGAGGGCAATTCGTAAAGGAGGATTTCGTAACGATCCGAAAGTGATTGAGACTTCCTCAAAAAAAGTTAAGTAAGCCTAATAATAGTTTTTTTTTATGCGAGAAGAGTAGCAAACGAGCATGAAACACCTGTTAAGCAGTCGCAGCCAATAGACATCTACGTACAACCACAGACACGACTGAAATCATATCTGAGCTCATTGCTACTTCTGAGGTCTAAGATGGTCGCCTCGCTTTAAAGTGTAGCCGGCAACTGCACCTTTCCAACCGAAATACATGTAGTGTTTTACGGCGGATTATAGGGAGTCGGTGATACGTCCCCGGTCAAACTCCCACCTCTCATGTTTAAAATATGCAATAAGGCACTTATAATTGTTTTAGTGGTAAAAAATGATTTATCCTATTTAAAGCGTATAATGAGTTTTTTGTACACGTTCAGTTATATATTTTTCTTGCTCAGAATTTGACTATAGTACGCATATCAGCATCTGTAGTTACTGCACTCATATCGTATGAATGCGTATCATGCTTATAAAACTGCTGAGATAATTGTATGTTATTAATGACATGTTCGTATAGTCAATTAAAATCATAGCTCAGATAATCAACTTGCCAGTAGATACACTTCTACTTCGGATTATATGTAAACCAGGTGTAAAGCATCACGTATTAAAATCGCACGCGTCGATAATAAACTCAATGAATTTATATTGAATACTAAATAAGAAATTTAAATTGTCAAAATGTTCCGTTAAAACCCTTCTCATTAATAGTTTTTTATCTTTGTGACTGATTTTCTCAAAAGCTTTTTCTCTTTTTTATATTTATTGTAATGTGATTTAAAAACTGTATTGGACATGGAACAAGATAAATTAGCCACAGTATCAGGAAAAATAAAGGAGAATGAAAAGGATGCCGTCGATTTGGACCTAGCTCTTTCAGTGGCAGGTCAGTTTTACGTTTTCAGTAAATTCTGATATTTTATATATCATAGAAGTAGTAAGTACATTGTATCTTGTGTATATTTAAGTAATGTAAGTATAGTATATGTTAAGTGATTTTCATTTATCGTTGCAATAATTATTTCAATGCAACGAAAAGTAACAAACATGCGTGCAGTTTATTTGGTGCCAGGCGATCGATGGCGATCATGGACATCACTGACATAATTCGGAACAAGATTCCTTCTGTTAACTAAGTTTATGTCATAGAAGTAACACTACGTTGTATCTAACTCATTTCTGTATATCAAATAATTTTGTATTATCGTTGTAATTCAGTGCATGGGCTGTGAAGCGATTGCTATCTTCCG
The DNA here is from genome assembly GCA_018251015.1 of Phocides pigmalion okeechobee. Taxonomy (NCBI): domain Eukaryota; kingdom Metazoa; phylum Arthropoda; class Insecta; order Lepidoptera; family Hesperiidae; genus Phocides; species Phocides pigmalion. Next base: position 32,910 of record DWON01000200.1, read on the forward strand.
TGGATTTCAGTAACTTCATACAAAATATTATTCCTATTGATAACTAATTCGATCACAGAATTGAGCGACATATCATGGTTACTGAGATAGAATGCTTCTTAATCTTGTAAATCTGTCTTAAAACATTAAGGAATTTTATAAAAGCCGATTACTTCTACCATTTTATTATTGGTTATTTTTTACTTAAATAGATAAGTCTGTTTTATCAATTACTTGCGAACAACTTACGAACTTCTATAACGTATAAAAAATAGCATAATTATTGTAAGAAATCGCAAAACAGCACGAAGGCAATGCCTTTACATTTTAACCATTTACTGTATATCGTAGAATGTAAGCCAAAGGCGGAATCATTATATTATGGAGATATAGCGAATCTATACTAATATTAAAACAATAAATTGATTATTTTGTTTGTTTATACACGCTAAACTCTATTTTTTAAATTCGGTATGCCTTTTTGGGAAAGCTAGATAGCATCACTAAGATTCTTATATTCTCATTAAACGTAAGTGAAACCGTCGGGTACAACTAGTAATATGATAAAAAATGCCACTTGTAAGAAATACATTACACCAACGCAGATTAATGATATTTATAATACCTGCCAGTCCTGAACTATTACCAATATCTGTAAAATGAATAATTCATATAATTGTACGACATTTTCTCTTCTTATTTACAGGTCTTGGAATATACAACATAAAATATACTGTAGTATTAGCTCTCTTTCTTGTGGGAGCTATGCTCGAGCCAGTTGGCTACTCCTACATTTTACCATCTTCAAAATGCGATTTGGAGATGTCTGACTCTATTAGAGGCTTTGTAGGCTCTATTCCATATATAGGTGAGCAACACATTAGTATTTATAATACATAAAATATGCCAGAACTATTTAGTACTAAATATGCCTAAAATTCATTCATGATAATTACCATTGGTATTTGATTTGTCGCAATTATTTAAACTATTCGCGCAATATTAGCGCGTTGGTTCGATTTGAGAAACAGTTTCCTCCAAAAGGACTATTATGCTAAATTCTCAATTCAATACTACGTAGATAATTCAAAATTTTAAAACATTTTCATTTCATTGACATTGTCATATCGTAACAGTTTAGTTTAATATAATATGACTATCGTTATTTACATTTTTCTACACGCTGCCGTCGATATTAGAATGCATTAGAAAAGATGTATTAAGAACAGTTTTTCTAATATTCATCCCCTAATTGGTTCAAATAGAGGAGGAATTTTATCAGAACCCTATCATAATTTATCTGTATCTATAAGATCTTCAAAATAGTCCTTCCGATACAAAAAAAATGAAAAATGAAATTTACAAAAATCATCCCCTAATTGACTAAAAAGGTTTATTTTTGACACGCTTTTATTAGCTTGGGTTGTATCTATGTATGTAACGGATTCTTTGAGCATAATTTTCACCAATTTCCAGAATTCTGATTAATTTGAAACTTTGCACAAGTATCAAGGACGGATGACAATGCAATAATATGAAAAAAATATATATATAAATAATTGTTAAAAAAACACGATTTTATAAAAAAATCGACCAAAAAAGTATATATTACGATGTAAAAAAAGCGCGGGGTGCTTTTTCAGTGGTCTGCTGACACCATGCACCCCACGCATTTTTTTTACATCGCAATATTTAACTCTTAAGCTGCTTGAGTTAGTCTTCATATTTAAATGACCTGGTTATGATAAAACTAGCCGAATATTTGTAATATTTGCTACCATCGTATTAGGTACAGAAATAAGAAATCAATATTTTGACCGCCCGCCCCTATAACTAATTACCCTATGTATATGCTTCAAATTCGGAAAGTAACACATCTCAAAATTCTCTAAGGTTAATTGAACATAGTATTTTAGATACATTACTTTAAGTAGTAAGTCAAGTTATTGCCACACTATTTTATATCTAAATATATAATGTGTGAACGAAGCGACGGAGAACAAGTAGTGATATATATAATATGCTGATTATTGTTCAACACATTAATAATACAATGACACAACGATTAAGTACATATCCGTAATATTAACAAACAGTAAAGATTATTTTGCAAATAAACGAACAAATAAATGTTAATAATCTACACATATAACAAAATTGTAATTGTCTGTATATAGGAACATATATGAGAAAATAATCCACTTCTGTTACTTCTACTTTCTATTTTTAAATTAATTAAAGATACACAAATATATCAAAAGTATTTCTATTAGAAAATAAGAAAATTCCCAAAAAAATAAGCCCACGTCAGTAAAGTCGCGGAGTGTACTTAATACAGACAGTCCTCGTACTTACGGCATGTTAGGTTCTCGTAAGACGTGACGTATATGGAAATGACGTAAGTCGACGACTGTCTGTACAAAATAAAACGTAAACCTAATCTTGAGTAAATATAAAAATATCAACTAAATATTTGTGGATGTGTTATATATAATCATATATTATCATCATCAAACCATTATTGTTCCATATTGGATACGAGTTTCTTATCAGAACGAGTAGGATTAAGTAAATCGCGCTGACTAAATACGAATTGCTAGGCTTCACATACCTTTAAGAAATTTATAAAGAATCCACAAGCTTATTAAATTTCCTTACCATGTCATCCATCTCCGTTAAGGCAAGTGCTAATCAATTTTTAATATGCACACAACTTTGAAAATTCAGAAAATTTTGCGATTTGAACACTGTTCCTAAAAAATAGAGCTTACCACTAGGTTATCTTTGGTTTTACCAGCATGACTATACAAGTAGTAATCTTCGAGATAATGACATGTACTATCAGTTATTCTATGGTGATAATAGCATAATCTTTATTGCCGTACGAGTTCCCTTTCATCGCAATAACAAATATTACAATAATAATCAAGAACAACATGAATAAAACAATTATCTTGTTGATATAATCAACGTGGTTATATCTAAAGGAAATTAATGACAAAAAAATTACGCATTTTTAGAAAGCATGTTAAAAACTTGTAATAATTAAGAGAGCAGTTGTTTTATTCCATCAGTTTGAAAAACTACCTTTTTTCCTTATAATAATAAGCAAAGTTGCACTTTTCTGTAAAATACTTTTGTAGACGACAGAAATGAGATTTGAATTAAGAAATTGAATATTTTAAATTCATTTTTCTATTTCTTTGTTTATGTAAAAGTCAAAATATTTATTATACCTAAATATTCTCATCTTATTAATATTTATCTTTCTCATAGAGTGGAATGAAGAGTATAGAATATATGACTCGAGAACAAACTTACTTTTTCCCTCGGATGAAGTATGTTGAATGTTTCGCTCCACTCTGGATTAAACATAGCGCCCTGGCCGTCAAAGTAATACTTTGCCCCTGTAATACTACTATTAATAGAACATGACAAGCATAAAACTATACAATGTATTGTTTATTATTTTAATGAATTAAGTAGTCATAAAGTTATATCAACGTTCTTTTATTAAAATTATTTTTTATTGGTCACTTAGTAAGCAACACCTACAGCACATGGTTTGATGACCGACGCTACATCTGCACTTGACATGATTGCAGATATACGTCATATACGTGCTGACATTTTATACCTTTTTAAATTAATATCATCGCAGAGTACATACATTCCACTACATAATGGTTACCCACGACCAACGCCCTTCAACATGAAGTGTGACACAACAATAATGTTAACACCACTAGCACCTGTTAACAGTTTCCTCCCGCGCTCGCAGTTTAGCCGTGACCACGAGCCATTCAAATGGTTTGAAATATTAGCAATTGAAAGGCGTTTGTCGTGGATACCCGTTATGTAGTGGGGAAAACATACTAATATAAATTCTAGGTGTCGTCCTAACTTCATTCCCGTGGGGCTATTTAGTTGACACTCGAGGACGAAAGAAAACGGTTATATGTAGTGCCCTGGCTGCTGGCGTTTTAGGCGTCGCTTCCGCCTTTATGCCGAATCTAATCACTTTTATAATTTTCAAATTCTTTACATCCTTATGGTAAGTGCAACGTGTTCAATTTAACGGATTGTAGGCTATTTTTCGTACGAGGTGATACCAGCGTTCTTATAGTTCGCCGATACCGCCTTAGTCGAACTATGTTTCCAATCGTTAAAAAATTACGACTAATACAATATTTATGTTTGCAGTTTTAAATGAGCAAGTTATTAATATCATATTTATCCTGTTATATTTTCAGTATAGCATGTCCGGCTGCAGTGCCGTACACATTCGTAAGCGAACTGTCACCTTTAAAATATAGAGATTTGTTGCTAACTGGTGTAAACGCTATTCAGATTATTGGTGGCACTTTCGTACCTTGTAAGTTCATTTCGTTCCTTCTGCATTGTCTGATTTCAATAACATATACTATAGTCTAATCCTAAAGTCTAGTCCTAACATTATCATAATACTTTTAATTTTGCTACGCTTATCTAACAGGCTACTTTTCAAGAAGTATTTTTTCTCTTTTAGTACTTGCGTGGGCAATTCTACCGTTGAACTTTGAAATTGACTTCGGCTTATACTACTTCAAACCTTGGAGATTGCTTGCCATTATATACCCAAGTACCTTCCTCGTCGCAGGAATTCTGCTTCTATGGGGTCCAGAAAGTCCTAAGTACCTCATGTCCAAAGGTCGACATGATGAAACCCTTCAAATTCTTAAAACTATGTATGCACAGAATAAGAACAAATCACCAGACGATTTTCCTGTTAGTAAACAACAATTTAATGTATTTTTGCAAAATATAATGAAAGTAAATGTGATACGAAATTTTACAGACAATTTACAAATTGCAGAATGTAAGAAAAAAATTTTGAAAGTTTTTTTTTAAATAGTAACAAGAAAATATATTTTATAGATAAAATATGTGAAGTACACAGAAGGTGTGACGAATACGAATGTTTCATTCCTGACTTCGTTAAAAGCGCAATCAATGCCTTTATTGAAACCTCCTTACGCAAAATGGATGGCACTAAACAGTATTCTCATGTTTGGTATATTTACGACGTAAGTATCAATGTATTAACTTATATGCATTAGAGTTAATATTACAATTCTGGTAGCTCCATCTCTCTGCCTGTTCCTACCTTATAATACCAACCTTGGATTTTAATCCAAAGATATGCTTTAAGATCTATTCTTAGTGGCGCGCCACTCGTATCCTTAACTAGTAAATAATTTCTAGGTCACTTCTATTTCATGTTTTCATAAGATGTTTGCAATTTGTGTAGTCTTTATTGTTATTTATCATAATGCATTTCAACTCAATCCTTAATGTTAACAATGCACTTGTCATTGGCTTTAGTAGAATTGACATACTCAAAAAGTCATTTACTGAAGTCGAAGGGCTAAGTTGAAACCGTAAAATTACATTAACCGTCTTTTTTTTTATACATTTGGAATTGAAAGAAATGAATATACTATATTGATTTCTTGGTTTTATACTTTTTAACGAGAGTTAGATAGGGGAGGGAAATGTTCATGAGATACCCGACCTCTGAGGGAAAGATCGGGTAATGTGACACGATAAATCAATAAAACTTTTACGAATTTTAAAAATCTATTTTTATAAATCTAATTTTGTACCTAACCGTTATAAAGGTTCAAAAACAATACAATTGTGGATTAGCATAAATGAAAATTGTAATATTCCTTGTACGCAACACAGGTGTAATATTTTAGCAGGAAGTTTAACATTACATCGTTAATAACAGATTGAACGGGCTCAACATGTGGCTTCCCGATATCTTGAACAGAGTTTTCTCCGGTGCTGGTCAGGGTACTGCCTGCGAAGTTATTGCGCAGGGTGTGATCGAGGTCGGTAAGTGTTATTATGATTATTAATATAAACTGTCAGTCCTCGTCTCATATCAATTGGAACATTTTGGTAGTACCACCGCCACACCTGAAGGGAAGTCCGTCGTGAAACAAGTATTGCTTTCGTTGGACGGAAATGCATGCGGGTTCACTTATATACGAGGCCAATTTATTATTCCTCAGATAGGTGACAGAAAAACTTTGGTACGTACTTACTTAATGTTTTAAAATAATTAATAAAACAACGGCCCTACTACCAAAATTATTACAAGTAATAGATACAAAGTTAATGACAAACGCTTTTTGTACTCAGGTATTTAATTTAATACCTGCTGAAGTAAAGTCTTTATTTTACAGACGATTTTTCCCTCAACATCTAAGTGAAAATATCAACATTTAAGTGAAAATAACAAAATGAATGTACAAACATAATCGATTCATTCACATTTATTAATAATAAGGTATTGTTCGTTTATTAAACATCTTTATGTACTAATTTTACAGACACGGAGGGAGTATGTGTCGACACCATCGGCACATTGACATATATAATAAACGCCTCAGCAAACGTAGCATGTGGGATCATAGCAATATTCGCAAGCTTTATGGTCAGGTTTATCGGAAAAAAAGGTCTTCTCTTTACGACATACTGCACCATTGGAGTATTCTGCATCCTCATCAATTTTGTGTCCCAGCAGATATTGTTCGCCATATTTATGTCATCTATAGCGCTTATGGGTGTAGCGATTGCGCCAGTTAACGCATATTCTGTGCAAATATTTCCAACATATTTGAGGTACGAAGGTGTTTTTTATTTCAATAATAACGAATCATATTGTTTAATTTGAGAAGAGCAGCGGATTAAATCAATCTACCTGATGTTAAGTACTGCAGCCTCGTGACATCCAAATGCAAACTCAAAAGGACCGAAGTCCTCAGTGAGCTTGCACGTATCTAAATGACTTGCTACTAGAATTCAGATATTCATGTAAGTGTACCCAGGAATCGCTTTCCTCCAACCGATACACAACTGTCTTTTATGGCGGATTATGAGTGTGATGATGAGAAGTACATCCCTGTCGAAGTATATTTCTAAGATGTATTAAATAGCTAAATGGCGCGAGCGTGAACTGTGAATTGTAATACTTAAACCCAATATATGTACATGTATCTTACATGTACCTTCTTAAATCATACATACATGTTACAAGAAAAAAAAGACTAGCAAACGAGCATGCAAACCACCCGTTGTTAAGTAGTCGCAG
>DWON01000201.1:0-39951 GCA_018251015.1 Phocides pigmalion okeechobee
GAAGTAAATAAGTGTGTTTTGGTACACACACTACTCAATCAGGTGACAACTCAGGGTGACATATACATGTGGAGTGTGAAATGTAACATGTCAATGACTAACCTGATGTAGCGCCGTGAGGCCGTCTACGTTTGCTGTGTTGATGTCTGCGCCCATTTTCAGCAGTCTCTGGACCTCGTCCTTATCTCCAGAGGTGCATGCCGCCAAAAATACTATCCCCGAGGAGAACTGAATCCTTGAAGCGCGCTTCGGCGTCGGTGACTGTTTGTTGGTGTCGGATTCCTCCCATCTCTTCAATTGCTCTGCCCTCTTGAAAAGGGCTGATGATGATCTCGGATCCGTCATTATAACTGATCTCAGTAGCACTTGACACACAATATGGTCCCTATGAACACTTTTCACGCAGCATAGATTATGTTTTTATTACATATAATACACAAACGCCGAGTCCATAACTTAATTGCCAAAAAAGGAAACATGAAAGAAGAAACGTTCCTGGGAGATTGATACTAAAACAGCTTTCATGCGATCATTGTTCGGAACACTTGTTGATTTATTCGACTATCCAACTATCCATCGAACGTTTAAACATGACATAACCAATAAGCTACACTTTTAGCGTGGCAGCCATTACGAGAATAAATTTTACAGCCAACTAAACTACCCACTGAACGTAAAAAGTAAAACTAGGCTGAGAGAATGACGGGATGAAGAAAACATCTAGCGTCACCTAGTGGAAGGATTTATCAGAATTTAGTGTTGCCAAGTGAAAATCACCCATTGTCTATGTTATATTGCTAAAGAAAACACGGCTTATTTTAAAATCTATGATGTGACACATTTAAGTTTTTAATAAAATATAATATAGTTGTTGTTAAAAGTACATTATTTCCAATTTGTGTGCTACCAATAGTCAACAAAATTGTAAATGAGTGGATTCAAAGTTTTAATACAAACATAATCAAAAGAATAGTGTTGAGAGATATAAATCTATATTGCGATAATGACTTACAAGTAACGAACATTTTCTCATTTCTAGTTTTAATGCACATATACATCCTTATTATTTTATTTGTATACAAACAAAAGTCACAAAATAACTCTTTGTTGCTTACAATAAGGGATTTATGGCATGCAATAAAATGCATGTATATTTCACATATATTAACCACCTAAATATTTCTATATTTTAGTAGCTCGTATTGATTAATAAAATGTTTTAGTTCAATAATATTTTAGTAATTAATTTCATAGACAAGTCTTTTGATTTGTAATTGAAGACAAACTTATAACAACACTTGATAGTGACCTCTCGCGGATTGATCGAACATTTTCAGTTTCGTGCCGTCGTAGCCTGCTGCCAGAAATTATTCGGAATTCAAGATGGCCAGGAGGCACGATGTTGCTCTGGACCGTCGTCGTTAATTTTATTTGTTTTGTGTGAAAATAGTGATTTTTCGCGATGGCTGACTTAAGTGTTGATGTATCGAAGCTGCCCGATGAAATAAAAGATAAATTGGCGGAGTTGGATCTGGAGTTGTCTGAAGGTAAGTGCACCAAGTCTGCGGTTCTATGAGATCGATATTTGTTAATTTAGACTATTTTTCAGAAGTTAGCGCGGTCTTAGTGCCGTTCAAATTATTATAAGTTTTATTGATTTTATATAATGTACATAGTTTTATACAGTGCAAAACAGGCTTAGCTAATATTGACGTAATCAATGACAGCTGATGTGATGTTTTCGGTAAATAATGATATTACGGTAGAAGTTGCAAAGTTGCAATTCTTGTAATTCTGATAATGATATCGAGCGTAGATTCTCACGGTCGAGTTGTTACGTGCATTGTCACACATCGGCTGTTAAGGAATGTAGCGTTCTGTGTACGATGCGGTTTCAATGATTCTGTTCTGTAGGACGCGCTGGACGAAGGCAAGTCTCAACTCGTCAAATGGGACTTGGTGGACGCTCGTATACTTGTCGATGACTTTTGCCGTTGATTCTCTGATCATATCATTTGTTTCCAGCAAATACCTTCAAAGTGTCTACTGATCCTTGTACAGTTTGTTACGTGCTTATTTAGTAGGAGCGTGCTATGCGTAAGCGTCGAGTCCTTTGTGAACAAATCACTCATAAATCATTTGCATAAAATACACCTATTGGATCCACTATGTGCTGTGGAACCAATGATGTCTCCACTTTAATTTTACATTTTTTTTATTTATTTATTAAAACCATGTTCATTCTGATTTCATTCAAGTTCTTACGAGTTGTATGTTTAATCAAGTACTTCATACACTCCATTTATTTACCTCGTAAAATTTAAGCATTTAATATTTGTATGAAGATGGCTTAGAAGTCATAAATCATACAAGATACACATATTAGAGACATAGAAGTCGAACAAGTTATTTTTTTTAGTAAAAATAACATACAAGTTCATTAATAATTCTTATTCCATACTTACCAACCATTGTAAAATGTATACAATGGTGCATGCCTTATTAATTAATATAATTGACAAGCAGTGCCTGATAACAAATACCTTGCAGAATTCAATTTAGTAATATAATACAACATATAATTGTAAAATATCCAAAGTACTCTATTTGAAAAGTCTGAAATGAATGTATGATTAAAGTGAATTACTCAGATGTCCTCATATGATGTAGCACCATCATCCATGTAGCTATACAGTTTATTATGACTTCTATGAATCACCAATGCCACTTTATACTTTTTAAATAATCTATTTCGTAATAAAATGAGAAAGATACAGATTAAATGTTGACTTCAACCAACACTACTATCCTCATTCTTATTAGTTTTGTTTTTATTTGTTTATTGCTGTGTTTATTTTTATTTCAAATTTTATTTTATTATAATGTAGCCGTGTATGCTACGCGAAACATTTTGTTTGTTTTAATTAATGTGGAAACACGCTAAACGTGTTATTGCCGTCGCGCCAGCTGCTGCTGCTCTGCTGCAAGTTTCTCCTTTCCTATGTTTCCCAAAAATCATTAACAATTATCATCCTTAGCTATATTTCCTGTTAATTTCCTGTTAATATTCCCATTTTTTCAAACTTCGCTCGCCATTGCGCCCGCGCACACTACGTAAAACTGGCCAATTGGACATATTTGAGTTACTACTTTTCATAAAACAAAAACTTTCAACAGTTACATACGTTCACCTACTTTAATATTAAAAGAAACCTTAAATCTGTTTTCAAATAATGCTCTTGCCACTCCCACCGTGTAAGATGTGAGGTAGGCCTATAAACCCTATCTACCTGATTTACAACTCAACTTATTTAACCGGCCGTGCACTTAGGTCGTTTTATTGAGAAAGCATGACGCATCAACACAAACCCGTTTGTCGTCGTGACGAGGAACGCTCTGACTAAGCCGCGACCCCGCGCCGTGGACTTGTGGCTCCAATCGCTTCTCAAACTGCCTAATTAATCGTAACAAGTGCTTCGAGACTAAGACGAAATATTGCAATAAAGTTTCTTGAACAATTCAGTATTGTCTTATTATCCTTGATCTTCTGCCTGGTAATGCGATTATTTTAGTAGTTAATGCGTGAATGTTTAATCCTTCGTTAAGTAACATTTTAAAACGTATAGCGTTTTAACATATAAAAAACAATAGGCACGAAACGGTAGCGACTGAAAAACAATGAAACCTGTACCGAGTTTAAAATTAGTACGTCCAAAAGATAATACAATAAGTGTGTCGAGCCTCTGCTCTAGCTATTATATTGATGCTACACGTAGTGTTCCAAATATATTTTTTGGCAATGTGTGTGGTATAAAACGGAGTGACCGTAATAGCGATATAGGTGTAGTGTAAAGAACCTAGGATATTAGCTGCTTACGAGTAGAATGATAATGTCGTTCATACGTAAATTCCTATTTATTCGTTTGATATTCATTTGATATATTCTTAATATATATGGTTATTGCGTAAAGAAAAATACAACTAAATTATCAATTTACTAAGAGCACAAGACTCCCAGATGCTGTGGTCCGTTATTCTATTTCCTATTACTATCTATTCGTTTGCATTAATCTGAGTTCTAATCCAGAGCCACCAGTTCGATAGTCTCAAATTACCGATATCATTGTTTATACGCTAATATATTATACTATAAATCGAAATTTGATAAGAATGTAAGCTTTAGGTCATCGTTAGTATGTATTTTCTAAAATGCCCAATCTCTTTTTGTCCAAATATCGCTGCTGGTCTTGACGGACCTGTAGATACTAAAATCTTTTCACTTTATACTCCATTTTAGTGTATGTGCAAAGGAGATAATAGAATGAGGTAGAAGGGTAAATAAAATAACTAAAACAGTTGAAAACTAAATTCTGACGTAGAAACTAAAGGATTACAAAATAAAACATTTAACCCTTGAATACACAGTTATTAAAAGCTCTTGTGACGTAAATCCGTTTACTTTTTTCATCCAGCTTTTACAGCATAAAACGAAAGCAGAGATAGACAAAAGTTTCTTTGCTGCAACGCGGACCTAGATTTGAAATAGAAGTAATAAATGTTTAAATAAATCTTATAGGTACTTGTTTTTAATCAGAGACACTGTAAAGTGTACAAAATGAAAAATTAAGTCTGAAGGCGAGACTATAATGGATACAAAAAAGGAACACAGAAAATAATCTCGATGCTCTTCCACGGCTACTAGTCGACTACAATAAAGCTAGGTACTACTTCAAAATGAATTTAGCATTTGGTCCATTTTTTGTTTTATCCCAACATGATATGGTAATGTCAATAATCGAAATATTTTATTTTAAAATTAATTTAATTATTTGACAATAACTAATGTTAGATAATTATGAAGACTTACGCGTTATATATTTTGCAAAAAGATTTTGAGAATGACAATGAAATGTAATTATTTGTAAAAATATACGATTACTTTATCACTGAATCAATTCTAAGCTCTTTCAGATGTTTTCAAATCATCCTTGTGGTCTATTTAGCTGCTAAATTATCTAAGAAACAAATTGACTATGATATTTCCAAACAAACACCCTTTTACCTTCGTTCATTAAATGCGAGGTAAGCCTTGACAACAGGTAACAAACTGTATGTTGCCTATTTGTATTATCACAGTTTGTTGGACCAGTAATTTTATCGTTATCAAGAAATATATTTCAACAAGATTTAATTAGTAAGTGAACCGTTCGCCCTGTTATTTATAGCAATATAATTAATAACTCAATAAATGTATATAGTTCAATAAATGACATTATATGCGTGTGGGATTTAAATCGTCTTCGTTATTTATTGCGTTAACTAACTACGTTAACCACAAGGCATACATAGAGGAGAATATAATTAATACTACGTATCTATATTTTGATTACAAAGAGCTATGTGCATTTTATAAACAAATATTTTATTCGCGCGTGTTTCATAGTGCGCGTGCGTAAAACATTGCGCACCCAACAATGTCCGTGGACATTAGTAGGAACTACTATAATTGACATCAATTTAATACACCTACTAACGTTTAGCGTACGCGTCATTTGTAACAACACAGCTATGAACTATGAAAGCTAGAAATGTGTACCGTTTTTGCAATTTCTTCACATCTCTACAGGTATCTTTTACGTACCAGTTTGATCCAATGATACTTGCAGTCTACTACCCTTTATGCGTTATTTGAACACTTATGATGCAATCTTAATTATGTTACCTAAATAGTACTAAAAATATGTGAGATCCTCTAAGTTAAAATGCTGCCTAATCCTTTTAGTATACAATATTAATCCTTTTACACAATAAATATATCTAATAACTGACTTGAAGGAAATCGATACTGAAATATTTTAGGATATCCAAATATATATCCACCCACTGCGTGGAAAAATACGTTCTCTTCAAATAGAAATGTAATCAGCCGGGAAACGTGCCTACTTAAACCTACCCTTTTTAAAAATTTCAAGTTTTGAACCTAGCTTAGTAAATTATGGAATTATGCAGTAATGAATAATAATAATTATTATTATTTAAAAAGTTAAAATATTTTTCCCTGTTTTGTATCGTAGAATTTGCAGCCATACACAATACAGTTTCATTTTACTTTTGGGTACATATATATTGAGGGAGCTAGTGGAGTGTGCTTGAATTCACTTCAGGTACCGCCAGTGTAGGCAGCATGTACTGCTAACAAGATACCCCATTAACATAATAAGATTTTGACGGGACTAGATTATAATGTAATAGCTTGCTATCGATTTGTACCCAAGTTTTCTTGTCATGCAATAATTTTTTACAAGTTTTCTTGTAATGCACCGCACTGGGTAAGTGACGATTGGTACACCACATATCTTTAATAATTTTATAGAAAACTCTGTTGCAACTCTTCTCTCGAATGTTCTTCTTCACTGTTAAAGTAAACGATTATTAATTTATAATACATATTTCAACTTAAAAAACCTGACATGCGTGCCAGGCGAGCCAAACTTGTTGTATGAGTGGCCGAAGGCTACCACTACTTATATATAAGTTATAAATACCTATTTAATATTATTACTAAATTTGTATCCCCTTGTGGATACATTTATAAAAACGCAAACTTATACAATTATAAAGCTCTCATAATTATGTATATCGTATATTTGTGATATCCAGTGAATACGAAGTTCTCAGTATCAGTTTTACGTCGAAATAATTTCAATCCAATACAATACAAAGGGGATTGAACATACATATATTGCATACAATGCTTACGAAGACTTGTTTGAGGTACATAGTAATATCCATACAATTACTTCAATTCCATAGTTTTGTCATTAAAATTTCTAAATCCAAGCAGTAGAATTATTATTTTATGTTTCTATCTTGTAAATTAATCATTATTGTCCTGTTGTACCTTAACTGTGGTGATTAACAAATCAAATGTTTTACTACTCATTATTATAACAAGAACAAAGGGTCTCAAAACCCAATCACCAAGTAATCTTTAAACAATCCTATTTTAAGAGATATTAATACTCACTTCACTATTAAACTATTAGTATACCAGCTTTATTAGTCACCTGTACAAGATTTTGAAAAATTAGAATGGGGGTGCCACTCCTTTTAAGGCTTATAGCTATTACGTGAACACGTTTTATAGAACACCCGATGTATCAAGTTTCTCGTTCAAGAAATTGCTAAATTCCCGATTTTCCCTTTGATTGGGCTTTGTCTTATTTTTATTCAATCCAAAGTGACGGTGTCGATAAGTACTTCGTATTTCCATTATCCTTTGTCGGTGGTGTTTTCCTTGTTACAGCCGTTTCTGATTTATTCAGCCGCTTTGTATCTTGTTATTTGTTTTTCGTACTTGTACATTGGTTTATGTTCTACGTAAGATTCATTTAATTTCTTGGCTTTTCTTAGATTATTCTTTCGTGTTTGATATTAATTAATGTAATTTATTTTCGTCGTAGGAACTAGTGGAAATATGCTATTTTTGCGATCTATAAGTGGTATGGCCTTGACGTTTGATGAAAATGGAATTGATAAAATTAATGCATTTTAATTTAAATTTAAGGCTACTACAGCCTTTTGCTATTAGACAGACTTCGAAGACACTGCTAACACTTGTCTTTCAGTCCATTATAGCAGTTATGCTGTTGTCTTAAATTTAGAACAAATAAAAAAGATTGTAAAAAATAATAAGGCTTTGTTATATCAACCGATGAAAGATTCTTAAAATACGATTCTTAAAATATTCGCATCCCACATTATTTCTCCTGTTCCTTTGTCATGATTTAAACAACATGAAATAACACTTTCTCCTACACAACTGCTAATCTGACGTGAGTGTTCGCTAACAATTTCGCAGCTTTGTAATAAATAATGTTACGTAAATTGTTGAAGCATGTTTATTGAAAGCCGTCAATGACTATCTATTGTGAGGTTTCGCCTCGGAAAATAAAAAGGAAAAAATTAAGAAGTCAGGAAAGTAGAAATTTTCTCAAGTCAATATATATATATATATATAAAGAGTGTAGTTTTTGTTAATTTTAATGAACACATTTTTAACACAATCGAATTGTTCTGAATGAAAGCAAACCATGCCGCATGAGCGTGGACTCTTTTTAGATTGTTTAGTCTTTTATTATCATTGTAAATATATTAATAATAAAAATAATAGTTCTGAATTTAATGAAAAATATGAGTTTTACGATAGAATTCGTTTATAATTGGAATACTCATGTTCTCAAATAAATATCTCCTATTAGACTAGTGTACTCCTGTTATAGTGAATATAAATAAATGTATCTAACATTACAGCACACACGCGAATCCTGACTGTAGTTCAGTATACCTACTCTTGCTGTCAGCGTATAGCACAGGTAAATACATCCCGGATCCCGGTATCCGACTGGGATCAGCAACGTTGCCTTCGACAGATTACTAAATCCTTGATGTAGTTTAAAACATCCGTTATATTATATAAATTTAATCGAAATGCATTCGTTTCTAACTCATCAAGGGTATCATGAGAAGAGGATTCACAATTTTAAACAAAACGAAAGTACATCTACGGATCTAGGATCGACGCACTCTATCCAAGTGTAGAGGTCTGTAAATGACGCAACCACGTTCAAAGTCGCTAAGAAAAATCTAAAACTTTGTTCCTGTCTTCTTTTTTACATGTGAAATACTTTTTATGACCCAAGTACATCTTGTTATTTAATTGAAAATATCATTCCTTATAACACAGGACTCCGGCGGAAATCTGTATTAACTGTTTTTCCTCATGGTTCAATACAATTTCCTGTGTTTTGGCTTTATATATAAAGAATATATTATGTTCAGGATTATGTAAAATAACGGTAAGGAATGATATCGAGGCTTTCATTTAGATCGATAAACAGACAGTTTCGAGATTTTCAAACATTGAATTAAATTTATAGTATCAAAACTTGTTGTGCGTAGGTTTGCTTTGCATAGTTAATATCGACGGGTTTCAAGCCAGTAGGTGCCCCTTGTCAAACGGCCCACAGGAAGCAGCATTAGCTGCGGTTTTAAGGATGACAATCAGAAATCTCGTGATCGTAAATCGAGTTTATGGGAGGAAATTATGAGAAATTATGTTCAGAAACGAAAACAAACGTTGAAGAATATTTTAGGTGATACTTAGTTTGGACCAAGGTAAATTATTTAATTCAAATTAAATAAAACTATAAAGAGATGGGGGTTTTAATAAGTAATCTGTAGATGGATAAGCCTTGGCCCGATAACACTATAGAAAGTCTAGAAAAGTTCTTCCCTGTACGTTTTATATGGGTCATTGTTTGCAGAGTAGCATTAGTAGGGCTCTAGAGTTTCACTCATATCACATAGTCTTTATGAATTGCTGGCACATTTATTTATTGAATTAAATTTTAATATCTATGGTCAGTTTTGAAAGTAGTAACGAGTTTACGATGGCTAGACTTTATGTTGATTTAAAATTTTAGGTATTACAATGCTCCGACCATAATAAATTGCGAAACGATTTTCTTCCTCCTAGTTCTATTTATGACCATGTTGCAATACGTTTTTAGTGTGGTAAAGGGAATGCGTGATCCACGAGCAGCCTGCAGATATTGGAAAATGTTTAAAGCGTATCAATTGAATTAATTGCTTGCGGGTAAATCGAGGACGCTGGAAAACCATTTTTCATGCAACAAAAGTATCGCCTGCGGCGTCGCCACGCACGTCCGGAAAAAAAGAAGTCTCTGTGAATTTTAATGTTACCGACAAGATTTTTTCTACATATTTTTTATATTCTCTGTATTTTTACCAGCAAAGTCCATATATATATGTATCCGTCCTTTGTAAATATACATTGACGTTTTCTTCTTTTGTGCGTGAACGTTTCTGACTTTTTTCAAAGTTATACTTATTACGGCGATATTCAGTACCTTTGTTCAGTAATTGAAAAATAATGTTATTAATAATTATGTTTCGATGTTTGTTACGGGCTACGGCATAACTGATTTTAATAAAACCAAACTAGATAAATAAGTCTTTTCCGATGTAAAGAAATAAGAAATAGTTTCGAGATAATTCTAGTTTCCGAATATGTAAACATGATGCAGAAGACGTTGTGAGCAATAGCTAATCTAGGACATGTTTTCATAAATATATCTCCTAACGCATAAACCTTAGTACGCTTATGAAAATCACATTTTATAATTTTACCCATAGAATAGCATATATATCGTATAGGGGATGAATATTGAAATTGAACCGGTTATTGGCGCTACTAATAGGTAACTTAATTCTAGCTACGCTGGTAATTACAGACTGGGTGGGGCCCTAATTGAAGTGCCTCTAGGCTAGAAGTGTCCTCACCATTCTCGCATAGATTTTCCAGGTGTTGGATGGAGGGTTTAAAGCTCGTTTCTATTTACTTTAATGTTGGTTTTGTTTTATAATGTACTCTAATATACGTTCATGATTAGGCTAATTTTACTCAAAAGTATTCTTATTAGATAAAAATATCTTATCTAACAATTCAATTTATATATAAATAGTTGAACTATATGTTGGTTTTACCAAAAGTCGAAATGTACTAGAGTGAATATAAATTTTGCCACATGATTTGCGATGATGTTAACCCATCAAATAAACATATTGGCGATTGAAAAAAATATTCTATATATTATGTCCAAGTAAAATGTCTGGTTCATATCACTTTATTTTGAAAATAAAATACAACCTATTTCATAATCTTTTTAATAAAATAACTTTGAGAAAAATACATAAAATCATATTTATTTTACGTAGTACATATATAGGATTACCTACTTGACATATGTACATTCATTGTTCTGTCGAGCAGATTTTAACAACGTGACTGAACTAAGATTGAAGAAGAACTATGATTTGAATTATTCAAAATGTTTTTTGCTCCTAAATGTATATCCTAAATTAGTGATTAGTTTATTTGAGTAAGGATTATTATAATGATACTGATAGAATTAGTATTTGTTCCAATACTGGTTTTAGTTGACTAATTTCAACAAAAAGTAATGTATATATTATAACTAAATTATAATATACCTCCTTAATGACTTATGACTTTAATGTGTGCATTGATAAGTACATTCAATATGTATCGTATTTGTTTATGTACTATCAATAATATTTACAGCGCACGCGTAGAAAGCAAAGGTTTTATCGCATTTTTATTATATTAGCCTTCTTCGAACCATCGTCATTTTGATTGAGCATTAATTACTTAAAATATATTTAATGCTCTATTAAAATTAATTCTTAAAAAAAAAAGAAGTAATAGAAGAATCTTACGGATAACTTTTAAAATCGTTTCAGTATTTTTTACTTAATTTATTGAAATAGTTAAATGTTAAAACGATTATATTATAATTATTCAGGCGTATTAATAATGTCCCCTTTAGAAATATGTCAAAAGTAAATTTCGCAATAAATTTGCATTAAATCTACAAGAGTATATTAGAGGTTCTAAATATCTCATTGAACCGTCCTATTCTCTTAGGAAGTTATCGATCGCATCCGATCAGTCACTGAATTTTCACCAATATTCTATATATCTGGCGTATTTTTTCCAGAGCACATTAATTTGTGGGATAAATTCTTGCCCAGCGAAATGTAGCCAATCTTAATAAAGATAATAATAAAAAACTACAGTTATGCACTGTAAATCAGTAACTATGAATATTTCATATAACAGTAGTTGGTTGATTTATCTAATTTCCAACTCCAGTACGACATCATGTTACTTTCCATTCCTTCTATGTTTTGCAAAACACTATTGATTTCTTGGCGTAGCAACCGACCGCCCACTACTTATTAGCATCGCTAATGAAGCAATACTTATCCGTCGGGAACTCATGCAATTTTCTCATTCTCAATAATAAACAAAAGTATAGTGTATACAGACAAAATCATTTATAAACTGTTTTATATCTATAGATTTAGAATAAATACAAAAGTAAGCATTATAAAAGATATCGCTGTTCTTCCAAGTACTAGTAGTCTTATCTTTGTTTTTCTATTATATTCAAATCCTATAGGATTTCACGTCTATGCCACCACCCAAGAAAGACTTCTGATATTAAAAAAACAGATTCACTTACATATTACTAAAAATATTGAATACTATCTTCTAATTGTTTTGAACAAAATCAACGAGAGAGCAAAGTACTAGAATTAACTTAGGAATACAAAAAGCTTTTAGTGTGAAAGCCTCGATATTTTAACGCGAAATCCATAACCCGTAATGATTTTTGCTCCAATATAATTCTTTACACCATACGGTAAATCCAAGTATCAAAAGTCATAAACTAAAATAACATTTTGTTTTGCTCCCAATTAGGTACCGCATAATTGGAATTGGAAATCACTTAACATTGGTGCCATTTAACGTTCGTACCATTCAAGTTCGTTTTATTATATTCCTTGATATTCCACTTAATTCTTCACTTAACCCCGTCATATCAATCTTAATTTACGTAAATTCAGCGAGCTATATCCAGTCGTAAAAAACATTTAAAACAATAAAAGACATAAATTTAACTTATTGCGCTTGCACTCTTAAATTACTCCTGTAGTTACGAGTAGGTAGGTGGGTAGGTTACCGAAAATGTAAAAAAATATTACAGTCATTACAGTAACTATGGTACATTTAAAAGGTAAGAATAACGTTCATTGTAATAACATGTAGATGCGAGATTAAAAGTTTCTTTACAGTACTTAAAGCAAAAAAGATCAAAGCAAAGCTTTTTTGTCGTGGCTTACCGATGACTCGTTAGATAGAATATAGTGTGGTAGGTGCTTGTATATGTAGCAAGGCAGTAGAATCTAAACGGTCACCACCGCCACACCGATTTTTAGTGTGAAGCTTACTTGTTGGCTAGAAGGGTATGGTTGGCGGCTTGATCGATTTCAAGTAGAACACTTGTTCTTTATCGAATTGATTACAGTCGTCCATGGACTGTATCTATCACTTACCATCAGTTGAACTGCACGTTGTTTGAAACTAACATTTCATTAAAAAAAAGTTAAAACATAATTTCCACACATTAAATCTTTTAAATTGATAAATTGTATTATGTATTCGATTTGATTGAAAACTGCTTAAGTCGTGGACAATGTCTCTAGGAGTTCATATTTGATGTATGCCATTAATTGCTCGTTTAGTTGCTTTATGACGATATCTATGTAAATAAACTTGCATTATCTTACGCTGAGCACTATGAAGGTCGAATTTAATACTTAAGGATATTCTTTACATATACCTGTTACGGGAAAGAGACTTTGATAGATGAGTATTATGAATAATGAAATATAGTATCATGAAGTTACATATAAAAGTTTGTACAGGTAGTACGTTACATGTTTCATTTTACTTAAGATTCTCAGAAAATATTCCCGTATTATAGTCGGAAAAGTATACTTTGATCCTTTCTTGTATTTTTTGAAAGCTATGTACGCGAAAAAGATCAAGAAAACCACAGTTGTGAAACGTATATATATGTATGTTACAATGTAGTTAAATATTTTAAAATTATGTGATTTGTTTTTCAAACTGCGGTACTACTTCTTTTTGTTAAAAAAACTTTATTCTTTTCTTTTCAACACTTCCATTATTTTACTTCTTAACTGTTACTCACTGTAAAGTTATATCCTTGTTTCTAGAATTTTAAGCATCGTCAAAATAGCATTCATTTTTATTAAGATTATCTCGAAAAATAAAATAAGAGAACATACAAACAACATACAATAGCATACGAGCTCAAAAAGTAATTTCGATATCATATTTCCAATGTGTTTTTGTAAATAAATAAATCCGGTTTAAATGGATACGAATTATTTTGAAGAATTCAATTTCGAATATTCATCAAAGCGGTGTGCCGCGATGCGAGTTATCGATATTAAATTTGAACCGCAACGCGTCAGTTGCACAAAATTACATGTCGCGTTGTCGGTTAGTTCGTTACCGAATAAAGGCTGAATGCCAAATGGAATCCATTTTGCATAATAACAAACGAATATTTATCCGACATATTATTATAAACATTTCATCTCTATTATGAACAATATTATTCTTATTATACTTTCCGTTCAGTAGGCAGTTATATTCATCTGACTGTGACAGTTTCAAGATACTTCGATAACATGCATAATCTTGTGCTTTTAAGATCGAGTTCTCTCGTCGGATCAATTGACTATGTAACATTATCCACCGTATAATAGGTACGTATAAAGTTATTTAATGTTATGGATTGTTTTTTCTTCTTGTGATAAGTTTTTTGGTAAAACGATGTTAAATGTTATGATAATTCTTTGAGTATCATGATGTTTCACATACCATTACATACATATATTATTGACTTAGGTTTTCTTTTCTTTATTAAAGTAACCAAGTTTCATTTCTCGCATCACGAAAAATATTAACATTAATCAACTTCAACTCGAAACGGCATCTAACACGAGGTAGCATTTTCATTCATAGACATCCGTAACTTCCATACTCTTATCGCTAACGCCCAAAATACTATCTTACATTAATGCTGATACTGTTGGTACAAAACGAGAACAAACACAACATTAATAATATTGCACTAGAATTATACTTCCTATTTTATGACTGCATATTCTTATACTTAACATTCATCCGTTTTCACGACGTAACTCGAAAGACCTATTCAGAAAACAGTAAAGTAGCGCTGTCGACATACACGCACGTTGCGTCTGAATACCAAAGCTTCATTATGAAGTAAATTTTCCCAACCTTCAGTGCGGAGTTGAAAAGAATCTAATTTTCTTACAAAGCGTATTAATATCAACCACATGCTCTACCTACCCGCTAATACCGCAAAGGCTTAGTCAATGTGTAACTGTTGAATAACAAAGGCGAGGTAGACATTAGCACCCTGTTTTTAATCTTTTACGCTACAAAGTAGAGCTTAATTTTAATTAGCGCATTTTTACCACATTTGTAAAAACATTTTTAAATCCATTTTCGGCCTATTTTGAGGCAAAATTAAGAACATTTGGTTTTCTTATTAACATTTTTTAATATTTATGTTGTATTGTTTCCTACGAAAATTTTGCCTTGTTTCTCGGTTTTAAAAATGAAACTTGTGTTTATATCATCATCTGTATAAAATATATTTTTCTGTGCTCGCTTGCAGCTTTTTACTCTAATATGTAATTACATATGTTCAATGTAAGTAAAATTGCCAAAGACTTGTTAGATCTTTTGTATCGGATTTTAATTTGTTTTTATTTGAATTGTGAGTCAAAGAACATACTGTCTACATCAGAAATTTGCTCACAGGATATATGTAACGAAATTTCATGTAAATTTTAATTTATATTTATAATTTTACAAAAGTATTAAACAAGCGTATATTTACTATAAGCGTATATAAGCATGGACAATATTTAGTGGCAACTGCAACGTATGGAAATCCACATTAAATCTCAAACAAAATTAAAGTACTGTCAGAGGTCGTACGTAGATCTATTGCTACTCCTGAGAATGTCTTAAAATTACTTTTGATTTAAATCGTTCGAAAACGGAATAGTTCGAAAACGGTACAACAGAATAATTTAGACGGCGAAAACTGTCTTTCAGCTGTCATCCAGACTAATTTTATTTATATTAACATTGAAAATGACATTATCACAAATTTGCTTACCTACCGGCGACCAACGTGGCGCAATGGTCGTCGTACCGGTTTACCACGCAAAAGATTCCGGATTCGATCCCCGACCTGGCAGATATCTATTTTATTATCTGAGAATAGTCACCTCATGTAAGTTTTGCTACAGCCCATGGACATCACATAGAACCTCAAATAGGATTGAAGCTCTATCCTAGGTCATACATACATACGTTGATATTGCTGAGGACTAAGAAGGTTGCCTTGTACATCTCTAACTGAAGAACCAGAGTGGCTCACGGCGTTTTATGAAGGAGACTTCAGTACCTCCCCGATACAACTATAGTTTTACTACTCGTAAAATTACGTTATTCATTATGATAAATTAAGATTTTTCGTTCTGGCTCTAGGTGTTCGGGTACTCGTATTTAAGTGTGTCCATGGCACCCCATACACAAAACCCTAGTATTCTACATTATCTATACATTCTGTTGCATAATGAATATTTGTAAAGTTCCTAGTAATTCATTAAACATTTGCAACAAATAAGTAAATACATCACACACAGCACTTTCACAGAATTATAATGATTGCAAAATCATTTTAATTACATTCGTATTAAATTCTGAACTCGAGCTAAATTGTACTGGTTGTAATCGGTGTACCCGGAAATTCAGTCATTAATGTAACCGAAATATTACATTACATGTTAGCTTTTCATCCAATACGTAGAATATAACATAAATTAGAATATGTCATTACCCGGACTTTCTGGGTATCCAATTTGGGCGTACTTATGAAGAGTACGTCTGAATTTGATGCCCAGAATGCGCATTTTTATACAAAGCACTTTATTTGAAATTCACTTTTGCTAAAATGTTTTTCTTGAAAAAGAGTTGATGGTTCTCTAGAAATCTCAGTATTTAATTGCTACCGTTAGGTCCTTTACCACGTAGTCCCATTTAAAAAAACATTCCAAAATTCTCACAATAGAGACCTCCATATAATTTGCGTTCCCTGATCGACGATGTATGACATAACGTATTATTTATTTACTTTCAGTACCTAAAAAAGAGAAGGTATCAAAAATGCTAGGTAACGAATGAATTTTGCGCTCTAATATTTTTGAAACGGCGATATATGCGCTTCTGAACTCATAAAAACTATTCCCCCTCAAACTTTTCGGCTATGAAATATAAAATGAAAAATTGAAAATAGTGAAGACACATGGAATAAAGTTGAAAATACTTTCAACGCAAAAATGTATTTGAGGAAGTTATGTTGTTTTTAAAATATGGAATATTACTCGCAATTTTAAACTTGTGACCGCTAAACAGAAAATATATAAATTATAAATATATAACTAACAACGTAAATAGAAATATTTTTTTAATGGGACATATATTTTTTAAAAACTTTAAGCTCATGTAAACGAAATCTCGACAATTCTTGTCGAGACGTCGTTTAAATTATTGTGGTATAAGTATAACTGTAGTGGTGTGACGCAACTGAATTACTATATTATTTATAATATAGTAATGTTTCTCTGTACATAATATTTGCCTTATAGCCGTCGAAGTAAAGTGTCCTAGGATTGCTAACACGAGACAAACAACATGAAGTTGACCATATGAAAAACAGCTATCAGAACCACACCCGCAACTTCCCACGACAAACAAAATTTGTAAAGAGGAAGACTAAGTACGTCGGTATAACTGTACAAACGATGCCAAGGTTTGTTAGCGTTGTCGACTGCAGAGGTGAGATTTAAAGGGGATGCAAATAGATCAAGCCACGCGATACGAAATAAATTTAAGAATAAATAATGTAAAATTTCGCAAAGTGGCGGTATATATTTTCTAAACCTTATCCTGCAGTGTGAGCATGAGAAAGTGTGGCAGGGGACATTATTTATCAAAATTGTTTCCGTATCTCGAAAATCGTCATCGATCCATGACGCATATTTGAGTACCATACTTTCAAATCCACGTTAACAAAATAGTACACCGAGCTATCGATATCGACTATTCGTTTGCAAATTCCAGGCAATGGCGAAAGACAACACCCCGCAGGGACATATTTCATTGATTGTGATAATAATTAAAAAATATATACGTATTTCTTCACAATCGTTTTATGACGCGTAATACGTAGCATAAACATAACATTTATTATTGAATGTGTATGTTTTAAATCTGAATTATTGTGCAACTGATATGCATAGGTACGTATATGATTTTTACAATACTAATAAAATTACATTACTAGAAATTTTAAATACTAATTTTATGACGTAGCTAGGAATTGCCATTTCTTTATTCGAACACTAAAATAAAGGAGCTTAGGTTGTAGTACTGCTAATATTAATCTATAGGTGCTAACTCTATTGAATTGAAATAAGAAACAGCGGCATCACATATATAAGACGTAAATTACAGTCAGTTTAAAGAAAATTTCGCCAAAACATGGCGTAATTAGTAGCCAATTGGCTACTTGTCTTAAATAACATACTTCATCTTGATTCGCTCGTTTGTTTTTTCGCGCCTTCGTTCACGCCGGGGTTTTTAATTGCAACCACGAGTGGCCAAACCAACCCTAAATCTGATACAAGTCCTGCTAAGGCTGCGACTACACTAGCACAACGTTTGCGATGCTACGACACGTGCCCGTATTTCAAAATTTCGCCCGAACCTAAGGTAATGCGGCCACCGCCATAATTACTCGTGTATTTATAGAAGTTTGTTTTAGCAGAATCGATGTCGCGTCGACGTCGCCTTACCAGTGCGGCCGGAACTTAAGGATGTCATTGGATTCAGTCGGTGAAATAGGTTGGAAACTTTCCAGGAAAATGGGACTACCTTAATTCTTGTCCTTGTACAGTTCGATGCAGCCCAGAACAACGTTTGGAGCTCGTAATTCAGATAACAAGCATAGCGCTTTTTTATTGGGCCGCATCCCACGGTTCGTCTATTAATGGACACGTATTGCTTGGACTACCACAATTCAAAATTAACACACGGCGTTTATAAATGAAACATAATTATAAGTGCTTTTGAGCTTCGCATATAAACCGATCACGAGATGCCAGCCATGAAAAAACAGAAACCAATAACATGGAGCTAAATTAATAGAAATATCGTGTCGTTTTATTGACATAAACAAAATATAAATACGAGACAAATCAATAAAGAGCGGGTAGCGGGGGCGAATAGGGGACGTGACATCATAAAAGAGCATTTCGTTTGCGATGCTATATCAGTCTGTATACATCAAAAATATATTTAAGGACAGATCCAAAATTACTGTGACCGATTCAAAAGTACGGCTATGAAAATAAAAATGTAGTCTCGAGCATGCAAACTCCTAATATTATCGGCTATTACTCATCTCTGCCCATACATTACTGGAATATAGACAAACCGAATTCCGAGTATCGAATCTTATCTGGAAAGTTTATCTTAGCCCTATCGCTCATTCGGCACGACATAACACAACAAATGCAATTTTAAATAGGAAAGATACCATTAGCATGTTGGAATTTTAGCTGAGAGTGATACTAAGAAACACTTTGAACTTTTTAAATTATTGAATTTAAATTACTTAACTACTCGATATCATTCATTTCCACGTTTCTTCGATTTTATACCCAATACAGTTTAAAAGTAAGCAAATATCTTAATATGGTTAATGTCACATAATAATCAAACATTAGGCAGCGCATCATATCTACTATATCTACAGGATGGCAGCGGATTGAAGTATAAACCGCTGAAAATACGCGCGTGCCCATATAAACCTTAGCACGCGCATATTATCATACATATGCCAACGTACAAGGGACAGTCCATGTATATAAAATGAAAGCGATTACGCATGCGTTTCGGTGTGACATGTGCTGTATCTGCCATGCCTATCTATCCGGCACACGTCTAAGGGTTTATTAACACCACTACGATAGCGACCTGCCTAGCTATTTCATCAACCTGGCCCGTGTTTACTGGACGTCAATATTGGGTGGGTGCACTGATCTGTACGTACAGAATTAATCATTTGTCTACTCCGCCGCATACGTCGCACTAGTGTAAATGTAGCTACCGGGGTATCTAAACAAAGCCATGTCTCGACGAGCCCGCATTCTGCATACACGCTCCTTGCAGTTGAATTACCAAAGATACTCCGACTAACCAATACAATCAAATGCAATGTTACCTAGTGTTTACGTTTTGGGAAATACACAAATTGCGCCATTTACTTTTAATTGGATTAAACGAACTCCGTTCCTGTTGCTAATGGAGGTCGTTTTATCAATGTTATTATGGAAGCATCGCTAGAAGAAATAAAATAGGATAAAAGTAATAAAATATTACTTTTAATATTAATTTGAAAAATGGTAGCAATAAATTGCTTAGAGAATAGGTGTAACTTTTGATAGTATGTATTTAATGAAGTTCATATTTTTATAGTATGTCATAAAATAATTATGAACAAATATACTTTTAAACTGATTTATTTTCATTGGATTAATCGGAATTGGATTCCTCGCGATCTTCGTAATCACGTTATTGAACAATCATGTTTTATAATTATAAAAATAAATTATAATAGGTTTAATATTCATTCACAATTAATGTCTTGTAAGCAATGTCAGGAAACAGGTAACAAAGTACAAAAACCTTAAACAAGTCCCAATAAAAAAAAAATCCAACGAAACGGAGAAGCTCCTACTTTTTGGAAGTCGGTTAAAACTTGGTTCAGGTAGAGACTTGCTACAAAAAACAATAAAGATCACACGCGTCGGACAACAGTTGCATATAATGAAGCTATAAAAATCGGAAGTCAGTTTTAAAATTCAGGTCAACCCACTGCAAACAATGCTGCACATATTTAGTGCGTTACATGCCAATGCCACCGATGCATTGTGATATAGACTATGGGTGCGAGACCTTAAGTGACATTTCAGTTTATCCTATTATTATTTCTTCTTTGGAATAAACAAAGGCATAACTGAATCTATGATTGTTTGTTTATAAGATAGTGTTTTTATGTTTACATTTTATAGTATTTATTTTTACTCTTATTATTTGTCGTGCTCGACCAACGAATAACGAACTCAAAATATACTGAGGCATATTTTGAGTTAAGTACTTATATTTATTTAAACAATGTTTGTCTGTTACATTCAGAACTAAACAGAAATAAAATAGTATTTTTAAGAGGCTACTTAAGATTTAATGTGTAAAAAATAAATATATTTATAAATAATACCTTTTTTTAAGTTTTTATATGGGTGAAATTATGCCTATTAGGCGTAAATTATTCATTAAAAAGATGTCCCATAACATATTATTTATTTAAATTAAACAATAACCATATAACAATCCACGACCTTTACGATTACACAATAGCCCTGTGGAGAACCTTTTTTTGTTAAATCCGTCCGGGTCTGTATTGTACTATGTTTTATTGTATTTCGAAGTCTTCTAAAACTCAAGCAGATGTTTATGAAAAAAAACGTTATCAGTACGTTAAGTAATAACAATGCACTAATTAGTAATTTTATTGCAGTGATTAGTAACGTTATCGGTATGATAGTGGACACTTTTTCACGTATAACATCTCCATAGTTTCCTAACCTTGTTATATGTTAGTGTGCTGATTTACAAATCGTTCAACAGATAACGTCCGTGTGGCATGTGCAATTGAGCAGTTGACACGACGACCCAGCAAATGATATCGTCCCTCGTCGCGTTAACCACTCACAATATTCTAATTTAGGATAGTGCCTACTTATCTATACTATTTTATATAACGTTACGTACATTTGTAGATAAATTCACTAATCAAGCAATATAGTAATTTAGTACGTCCATTGTCCACGTTCACCGGTTTTACAATCAACATATGCTTCACTCACGTAATCATTAAAAGAAAAATATTTAATTGATTTTAATAAAACATGGTAAAATAATTAATATATTTTGATTAAATGCGGCCATATTTAAAGAAGCGATTAATGATTATGATAAAGAAGGTTTATTAATGATTATGTATGATTATAAAATTAATGGACATAGAAGTAATGCACATTAAATACTAATTTTGTTTTAAAATTTCAATCAGGACGGTCGTTCCTTTGTATATAAACACATTTGTGTTTCTTTTCCTAGTGTTTAGTGTTTCCTATTATGTTTAAATAATTTAAACAGAACAACAGTTCGTTTTATTTTGTTCTTATTCGATAAT
Source organism: Phocides pigmalion okeechobee (assembly GCA_018251015.1). NCBI lineage: Eukaryota > Metazoa > Arthropoda > Insecta > Lepidoptera > Hesperiidae > Phocides > Phocides pigmalion. The sequence continues at coordinate 21,909 of DWON01000201.1, forward strand.
TTTGTGAACATGAACATTCTTCGTTTAGACGTCGGTTTAAAAGTTAATATATACTTGGAGTGTTCTTAAGTTTATAATAATATAAACGTATGCCTAAGTTACTTCTTATTATCTATCAGTGAAAAAAAAGGGAAAATCCCGTCAAAATAGATCCAGCCGTTCCAGAGATTAACCGGAACAAACAGTCAGTCAGACAAAAATAACATTATTGTGGTATATGTACCGTGTAAAAAACGGTTAGGTTAATATTACAAACAGACACTTCTATTTCATTTATTTGTACAGATATGACTATGGTAGGTTTATTGAATTAAAGAACCTGTGACAGACATATGTCGCAGGATTAAAAAATATATCTGATTGTTTGAATTAGATTATATACACATTGAAGCAACTATAATTACATGTTGGCCTATATTTTGAAACAGGTCGGGAATCTTCACAACTCTTCATTAGACGACTCCTTGCGTCTTGTTTATCGTGAAAAATGATCTTTATAATGCGAATACCCGCGTTGCCGGTGGGCTTTTTGGTTCGGACTTACTTAAGTCACAAGAGCGAATATTCTGTAGCTTAACCTCAGACGACCAAGGTCCTGTGGCTTCACAGTATTTCGAAGAAGTATATATTCGCAATAAATTATAATGGATTTAATTTATTTACAATTGACTATCAAATGTGTCGTTTACAAATTGACACTATTTTTGTACATATTAAATTATTAACGCTAATTATTGAATTATAAGTGTACAATCAACATCTTTACGTAATCTGAACTCCTCGACACGTAATAAAAACATTCTAATACAATCATATTTTTTGATAAAAATAGCCTACTTATATAATTCTGACTTCCCACTTTTGAGATTCATATTTTGTAAACAAAGCACTAAAGGACGTAATTACAATTTGTAGGTAAAGTGAAGGAGGTCTATATATACTTGAGAGGTATATCTTTATTAAATTCTCGGAGATTTCTGTATTCTGGCCACCTTGGCTAGCGTGATGGACCGTGGTTGTCTAGGCCGTGACGTTTTTTTGTTTTGAGTACAACTACACTTGGCAGAGTTACTAGGTTGATGTTGATAGCGTAACAAAAGAACAGATATCACAGTATTTACTTACGATATTTTGTACTCTGCATTCCAATTTTTAATTTGTATTTTAAGCACAATTTAAAATGTTTCACAGACCGCCAAGTATCAGCGAAACACGTTTGAAGGTCTTCTGATGTTTTTGTCTAACTCTTGGGTATTTTATTTTATCAATAAGGAAGACATAAAACAGCCTTGATTAACTAAGAAACACGAGTGTAATAATTATGTAAATTATCACTAGGAATACTAATTAGTAACAGTTACAGTGTTCCCCTTTTTAAGTCCTATTTTACTTGCAAAGTATATCTTTAAAGTATTTGTTGTTCTATAATAAATACTTGTATATGTCTGACTTGTTTTAATATGTTATTATCGTTAGAAAGTATAGACGCCCAAAGTGGACTATTTTAATAAGACTAAATTATTATTATTATTTTTTAGCAATGTATATTTTAGTAATGTTAGGTTAAAAACGTTGCGTTTTTTTATTGAAAATAATTCCAAAAACTATAAATTATATGTTAAAGTATATATCTGAAACCTCGACAATAATAATTTTGTTACGAATATTAAATATTGAAATTTCCATATTTTAATTATCATTGTTGTTTTTCTTAGTTAAGATAATGTCGAAACAGACATCGAGCAAGAATAATATTTAAGAAAAATATTGTTCTATTGAATAAACATGACCGTTCCGGCCAATACCATAGAATTCTACCAGTTTCATCTTTACTTTTAAAATATTACACAAAAATGTTGATTGGCCCTCAGACATTAAAGGGGACTCAACATTTCAGTATATGAATTGGTTAAATATAAAAATATATTTAAAATTCCTTCTATATGATTGAACTTTATTTCATGCCCGGTGCATAAAATAAAATTAATCCCAATAGTTGTGCCTATAGCCAGATTCACGTTATCTTTGGCCATTGTCATTTTACGCTGCTAATGAGCATATGAGCGTAAGCAAACAATGAGCTTTAATATTTTGTGAAACTAACTTCATTAGCGTGTACAGCGAATAAACATTATTATGTATGTATCTACATTTTCATTATAAAAAATATAGATCTGATGATTTCTACCAAGATATCATTAACAGTGCGTAGGTTTTTAAAAGAATTAAAAAAAGAGAATAAATATAGTCTACTCATTTTCAGGTGATATCACACAGAAGGGCTATGAGAAAAAACGCACACGACTGCTCGCACCCTTCGTGGCTCAACAACAGCCGCAAGGTAAGTTTAATTATTATTTTTGATTAATTACATAATTGCAAAGTTCGCTGCTAACTCTTTTGCCTGAACTAATCTTTAATAAGTTACATTTCATGACACGCAAGTACTGGCTTTGCTTCCAAATTCTAATTTGTCGGACATATTTGGTGAAGTCACGTGTCAATCGAGAGGTCTCCAGTACTTACGAGTCCAAGGTCGCGACAAAAACGTCGCAGGGGTCAAGTGTCAATTGGCCGCAGTCGATGGACGCTGGATCCAGTCGCGAAATCGTCGGCACATTTGCGATAGGTACGTCTCGATACCGAAACGAGGGTCAATAAGAGGGGCCATCTCAACAACTTCAATCTGGTCCTCAACTGGAATAATAGTATGATTATTTTTGTTACCATGTGTTTAAATTTATCATTGACTAAAATTGATTTGCAGAATATGTAAAATATTTTTATCATACTACCTATTACATACATTTGGTAGTTGAAATGATTACAATAATGAGGCCGACCTTCGTATTGGCGCGTCGTAAAAAATCGGCTGACCTAAAATAAACAACTATAAAGCAATGTCCAGCGACCATTGATTGCGGTTGTATTTATATTGTATTGTACAAGAATTATTTTCCCCGTCCTAGTTATTTATTTTATTATGGTTTTAGTTGGATACCCACACGCACGTCAACCACACTTTATCACCATGGTACTCTTACTGTCGTAACGGCACGTAATTATATTACACTAGATACATGGCACTATTAAAGTGAGACAGCTTTTTTGCTTGCGGTGCAACTTTATACTCATTCAACCGTACCTGTATTAAAACCTTGGCCCGAGGTGGAACGTGATGAGGTGTTTATGAGACGATCGAGGCATGACCATGCGAGAGATTTTGGTGGTCCATTTTTGTCTGCCATTTTCATGTCTCATGCATGAATACCTTTAATATCGATTACTAATACTGTCTTGTACAACCATTAAGCCTCAAAAAATATTTATTCCTACTGTCTTCATGTCATTCCCTTGAGCTTGTGCTTGAATGAATTATTTGTTAACATAATATACATAATTATGTAAAAAATTCGATTGATAAGTAAATAATGATATATTTGACGTTTACAAATGTTCTGTCGTGTATAAAATACTATTGACAGTCAAGTGCAATGACAAAGACAAATTTTAGGCCAGTTTATTCTGGAAACGTGGGCAATTAATGTAAACGAAGCTAGAGAAGTAATTAGAGACTAATTACTAGTGAAATCGTTTCGCGGTAGAAGTAGCTAAGTGGTAAACGGATGCAACGGCAAGTGAAGTGCGTCGGTCAGATCGCGGACAGCTGACTCGCGATCACGCTTGGCGACGCGCGCGGCGGTTTCAAGATCGTGTTTCAAGTTACCCACGTACCACGGATAGACTAGTTTAGCTCACGCTACCTTACTACCATACTACCCGATAATACTTGATATTTAATCGATTTTTTGCAGAAAATTAATTGATCGTCACGTCTTTTGCTAAACGAGACTCCTAACTTTACAGACGTTTGATCAGATGAAGTGATCTCAATATGTCTCATTAAATTGATTTTTGTAAATTATACATAACATCCTGGAAAATATTACCAGTATAAAGATGAAAAATGCATTGAAATAAGTTATATGTCGTTTCAACGGCATAAGTGGACAAATAGATTGACGTGAAAGGCTTCTTTAACATATATAGTATTGTATATAGTAACAAAAAGTGTAAAATTACATTATTAGCAGACACTGATAGTTATTGCTTACATAATATTTGCTTATATTGTAACAAGTATGATAATATGTTGTACAAGATAAATTATGTTTTAATCAAAAAATGGCAATGGTTTTCATGTAAGATTATGCAAAACAAGACCGACAAGGTAGACGCGGACTGGTATTCTAGCGCGAATTTAAATGCAGGTGATGCCGCATAGTACAGATAGTTAAATTACAAATGGAAATATTATCAAAAAGATGTGTACTCGTAACATCGCTTCCTCTCATGTCACAAACCGCGTTCAGTCTTGCTCATCGTTTCGGAACGGTACGCACGTTAGATTTTTTCATAATGTCGATCATTACGCATATATATTGTTATCTGCCACCATGATTTAGCGTGAGATATTACACTTTGATATGGATATATTCAAAATGTTTCATAGTCAACTCTACGTTAAAATACGTGGCGCATATGTTTTGTTACATATGTCATAAGCTGGATTTAGTTAGCGGCGACTAAAACTCTCTGAAAATGACAAACTTCGCCTACGGGTCTCGGCGGAACGGAAATGCTTTGTCTCGTGCTTATTAGTACGCATTCAATACACCATCTCCCACGTGAACACAGTTGCAACTCGGCAGCAAGCTCACAATGATCGTACCTGAAGTAATAACTCTCGTCACAGTTAAAATATCAAAGTTCGTCAACTAGCGTATATAGAAGTTTTGCTTTTGCTGGATACAAAAGCTGCTTTTACTAGAGGTGATACAATTTACATTAATGAATAATAAAATTATAGGAATTGGTTTATAGAAATTACATAACTTATAATATTAGCATCTGTGTTAACCCATATGCCGCTCCACATCTACTACGGATGAACCGGCTCCCTTCAAGAGCGTTCAATTACCCCTATCGTCTTAGATAGGTACCGTGTTTTCGATGTCTGGCGTCTCTGTCCACATTACTTGTCCTTCTCGAACATGAAGTTCCTACCGTACTACTTATAAGCTATTATAAGTGCATCTAATATAATTATTATTTAAATGCAGCTCAACAGACAGCCAACGACGGCTCTTTATCTAAACGTACTTTATTCCTTGATATACAACAGTGAATAAATCTTGAAGAGATAAATGTTAGCTATCTTTGAAATATGGCAGACTAGTAATGCAATATTGTTCCCGCTAAAGAGACAGTTGTATTGATCGATGGCTCTCGTAACGCCAGGCTCCAGGTCGAGCATTTTCGGGCCTGCATTGCGCCACCTGATAACGTCCTCACCTCGGCCCTTATCAACTGCTGAGGTCATTGATCTCTTATGATAACCCGCACACAGCGTTACACTCCACCGAAAGGTGTTTCAAATTGCGGCTATTCAAACGTTTGTTCATTGGAGTTCTTTGTTTGCTGTGTATAATACACTTTATTTGTCTCTCAAATTTTGTACATAAATGCTCAAGTGATTAAAATTGTTATTTCAACGCTACACTTTCTCTTTTCGTTTCTTTAATGTTATTGTTTTGTTTCTTTTTTTATAATTTCTATAGACATTTGACCCATGTGAATTACATTCATTGAAGGTTCCATATAGGTTTAAAATTATATTGGACGTGAACATATCGTACAGTAAAGTTAGACGAAGTAATCAAATGGACTCTAAATAATATTTTATCTTTCAAATTGGATTATGTAAAAAAAATATTATACATTTCCAAGCTAAATGTTAAATATATTTAGTTAGCGATTTTATTGTATTGCTTGTAACGTCATATAACGCAATGTGTAAATGTTTTATTTTGTTAGAGAAATCGTAACATTTGCGACTTACTGGATGCAAGAAGAGCAGATTTCATGAGCTTGATTTTGCATAAGACCAATATAAAGAATGTGGTTAAGAGTCTATCTATTTACTTCGTCTATAAAAGGTAGTAATAGGGTACATGCGGCGTGTTATGTAGCAGGCATCCAGCTGCCGCGAGGACCGCGCGGCGAAGGCGCCGTCAGCCGCCAACACACGAGAAATCGACGAACGCACCGTCGCGTCACGCACAATGAGAAGAGATACCACTCAGGTATCAATGAGGACCTCAAGATTGGTGGCTACCACTTACACATTTTACACGCTAACACAATTCTAGAACACCCTTACTCGTTATTATTATGTACGTCGTTTAAATTTCGTAAGGTAATTTCAAGATGGTCGTAAAATCTGTTGTTTCTTTTGGGAATTAAACTATCCGAAATAAAACGTGTTAAACAATGCATAAGCAACTCTTTCTGGCAACCATTCCTGATAAATTTAGGCAGCAAGCTTCAACAAATTTCATAATACTAAAAGTTAGCCAATAGCTAATGAAGCAAAAATGTATGCACAATAATGTACCGTGCAAACTACTTTTCAAGTCACAGTTGACAGGTCGAGGTCATTGACATTTCTATTTTTATTTTGACCGCATAGTAAGGGAACATATGCACGCCTAAATATTCTATTATTTTTATTAAGGGATAGAGACGTAATGCAGATATGCAGCTAAGCTATGCCTCACATCGATTCGATGATGTTAGTCGGTAGACTGCTACGTAGTACAGGGCGTCCCCCAATCAGATAGACCGACACCTGATAAGAAAATCGGGTAACCGCTGGATGCAAAGGGCACAGAACCGGTCTTAGTGGCGTCATCTAGGGGAAACCATGTGCAGTCTGGACTGGACTGGAGTGCACTGGACGTCTAAAGGCTAGTGGATGGATGGATAGAGATTGCTATGATCATTAAATTTAATGTAGATTGCATAGCAGATTCACAGTTATATCACTTAAAATTGCAAGGTTGTTAATGAATGACTTTAATACAGGATTTAGCAGCCATGTTTTATAAAACAGAGGGAATCTGAAGTGCCCACTTCCTTTGACAGTTCCGATAAGGAAATCTGTTTAGAATTTTAAACGAGCGAATACGCTTCAGCCGCTGTTCATTGTTTTCACAATATTTACGCCCACGTTGGGTACGTACACAAGATTTACAACTTTCTTTTGTATAGCTAATAAATCTTATCAGTTCATTGTTTTAATATATGAATTATTATTGAGGGATAACATAGCATTACGAGTACTAATACCTTATAAGTTATAATTACAAAATAAAAAAAATATTTTAGAAATATGTTATGGATCATATTTAACATGATTCAAAAAGTAATGACTATAAAATATTCTACGGCTGCCTGCCCGCAGGTAATGACTCCCAAGTTTCCCATAGGGTTTCAAGAATCGGGTTTAATAACGGATGATTCTTTTCTTAAAAGTATAATAACATCCAAGTTAAGTCCCCCAAATTGTTACTAATTTTAAACGTTTTTAAGTATTGGCAAATCTGTTTCGACCTAAATTGTAGACCAAAACGTTTTGAATCTTGCCACGATGGGTGAGACGCCGCCGGTGTTACTAGTCTGTTGCACGATCGGCATTTCTATAAAAAGAATACGACTGTTTGTTATGGTGGCCGAGTGCTCCTGTATATTAGATAGCTGTAATGCATATTATTATTATTATAAACAATGATAGCCGAGTGGCAAGATACCCTTTCATAAGGATCTAGGGCTCGAATCTATCTCGCGCCTCGGTTTTTGCGAGGTTAAGTGTATATTTTAACATAAATTATCACTTGCTTCAACGGTAACGGAAAACATCATGAGCAAACCTACATGTCTAATAGTTTTCCATAAAATTGTCTAAGGTGTGTAAAGCCTACCAAAACGCACTTGGCCAGTGTGGTGGACAATGGAGTGGGTAGTGAAACAATAATAGGTATGTAGTGAAAATATAGTATACTGTTGTTAAAGTTTTTAATTTTAAAGATTACCTTTTACTTTTGTCAATAGCTCAATGACTACGCTTTGGGTACATTAAAACTTTATGGAAAGTTAAGTTATAAATGTTACGTGCGTGGAAATAACATATTAAATCCATAATATAGGAGTAGTTCTACTTAATGCCCGATGCTTATCGAAGTAATCACAATAAGCCAATCGATATTGTACACGAAAGTTAGAACTCCTCTGCTTTGACTTTAAATTCGTTTATATATTGACATTAATTTAACTTTAATTGTACTTAAGAAGGGTGATTATGATTTAACAGTGGGTGTCCGCTAATGGTTAAATTTTAACCACGATAGATGTTATTTAATCTTCTCGAAAGCCTTTAGTACGGTTTAAAAATATCCGTCACCCATATTCGCCAATAACACTCAATGAATTCTCGTGACAAAGTATGCTGCAGATCTTTTCCTGTTGTGAGACCTGTAACTAACTGTAGGGCTGCAGTAGTCGTTGCAGTCGAAAGGACTTGTTAAGGTCATAAAATCATATATTATTGTCAAAAAATACAGCAAAGAACTATCGAGAGAATTTTACAATATACAAATTACATGAAAACAGAAATAAAACGACGAAAACACTTTAAACGTCATCAGGTAATTAAAATACATCACGGCCATAAGCACTTTAACCATAAATCCATTATATTTTATTAACTTAATGGACATGTAAAGAGAACCAATTAAAATTTTTATAATATTTTACATGCATAAGGTTAAAAATATAGTTATACGGCTGATGTGTATCCATTCCTACGCGGCTTTTGCTCGTATTCAAACGAGATACCAGCAGCAGTAATAGAGTTATCGTACAGGTACATATAAAAGTATTGTTAAACAGTGAGTGTGAGTTCCACAGAGTTTTAGGTGGCCTTTGTTAATTCAGAACTAGATCGGGAGCAGGTTTATAGTTCCTCTTGAACAATGCAATAGCACTTCTCAACGACATAAAATGAAAACCATTGTTAGCGATCCTGTTTGTTGTTGAATATCCATCCATGAGTGGTCTTGGTTGAGGAAATTGGCATTTAGTCTATCGATATCATTAGATACGAGGTCTCCTTATCATGCGCTCCTATATCTGATAACATTAGACGAGCAATTATCACTTACCTAGGCATACATTCATGTGTCTAGTAATGCAATATGTTATGCAAAGTACAAAACAGATGGCATCAATACGTTGTTTCAACAGAGACAATATTATTTTTATTTTCAGAACAATATTTCAATTATAGTTGTAATATATAAAGTTTTGTTCATACGTCCTATCTATCGATGTGTCGGTTTTATAGTGCACCACTAAGTTGAAAACCATAAAGAAACCTATGTAGCATGTGAGCAGTATAAGCCAAACAAAACATCGCCAAATTTTGTATTCTTTACTTGTATGCTTCAATTTTCGTGTAATTTATAGTAGATTGCCATAGGTATTTATTGCCCTTTTCCGGGTAAGTCCGGGGAAAAAATGTAATTTTGTAAATTTTTAAACCTTTGGACCTCCTTAATAAAGCTATATGTAGTTACGCCCATAAATTACTATCTCAGTCCTTTGCTGGCATGTGTTTGTATTGTTGGTGTGAATCTTGATCATGAGTTTTTATATTTATATTTATGGCAGGATTATTTTTTACAGAACCTAAAGTTCCATTATAATCTCAGGCAGACACCCGAGACCGTGCTCGTGCACATTGCTCGTACGTATGCAATTAGGAGGCGTACAGTTCACAAGGCTATTTTTATTTTACTGAAAAAACTGGTACAAACGTCTGCATCATACTACTTCTGCAAATATTCACTGTTTAATTTTATGCGACATCAGCATTTCGCATTAAGAGGAATTTACAATACAAATATTAAATGAAGATGTAATAAATTTATCTCCAGAGTAGCCTAGTGGTACATCTTAATCACAATAATGTAATCCTTAAAACTAATTATTACTAATATCCCAACCACTCACACCGGGTGTCGAGGTTCAAATCCTTGGCATTTAGAAATGAATAAATACTTCCACGATGAAAGACTCGTCTCGAGGAAGCCTGGATGCACACATTTTCTCTACAAAGTTCTTATAGATGTGTGAAGTCTACCAAACTCTTCCAAATATTAGATGATAACCCGTGCCCAGTAGAGAGGCAGTAATTAGTTGATTATAATGATAATGAACATAACATTTTCACCTTATAATTGATATTGTTCAATTGCCCCGTTAATGTAATTGGTCTAATGAATAAGACAAATAAAGGTGACGCGGACGGCCGCCTCTATATTTATATTACGAGCCCATATGAGTTGTGTTGCTTTATTTGTTATTTTGTGTGTCAGTAGAACGTTCCACCACGCACCTGCTACTATTTCTTGATGTACTCATAAATCGAAAAAAATACAATGTTTGAAAATAGTCATACAATTTTAAGCGTACCAGCTTTTCAGAATTTTCTCTTCGGCCCCATTAACTTTTCAATCTTTACTCGGAAATTCGTTGCGTTTACTCAACGATTCGTGGAAAAAAATGTATATTTTTTTGAATCGCGGCAATAAAACACAAGCACTTTTACATTTCGATGTTAATTATGTCTCTATCAATTCATTAACCATTGCTCGCACTGTTTTTAATAATATTGGTAAAATATAATGAACTCGCAATACGTAACCAATATTACAGGATCATTTTTAACTTACTGCGAGTTTTACACCAATTGGAATTTTATGAAATTGTAGCATTATCGTCATTTCCCATTATTGATAGGAATAAAAAATAATTCTTTTAAATTATAATACGGTATGTTAAACAAGACGTTCCTGATACATGATGATTTTCAAAGGAAGTGGTGATGTCGTTGTTTAAATTTTCATTATTCCTATTTAAATACATACTCGTGGCAAGCTTAGCAGGTGAAAGCGAATTTATAGAAGGTGACACCTGCGCTAGTCACCCGAAAACCCCTTTAACGTGAGCTCAAGTAAAACAATATTTTTATCTGTGTAGGTACAATTATTAAAACATAGGTCCAAACTCTCCTTAACATCATTATAAGATATTTATCGCTACTAAAATTGAACATTTATAGAATTTCCAACTAAAATTACTGAACTAACATCTTATTTCTCTCAGTGTTCGTTTGCTACTTTTCGCACATAAAAATATACTTAATAATGTGTTATTTTTTATCCAAATAAATTGATTGGCCAGTAACAATTATGATCCTGGGGAGAAAACATCATACACGCAAAGATATTTTAGTTGAAACTGTACGTAATGTCTATTTGTATGTTTTTTGTTAGTACCACAATGCACTGATGCGGTTACGGTCACATAAAGGAAGGAAGGTATATGCGGGCATACAGCGGTTTGCTTTTAAACTCAAATTAGATATTCAGCTAATAATAGACGGGTCACTCACTGTTAACAGATTTGGTAAAATTGCACATATGAAACAAAAAAAATTGGGAGATTAATTTATAAATTCGATGTGTTATATATATTTTTATTATGATGGAGTAAGAAACGGGCATCCAGGCCACCTGATGTAAAGTGGTCACTGCAGCCCATGGACAACCACGTCCAATCTCAAATAGAACAGAAGTTCTATTTAAGGATGGACGCGGATGCGTGGACTCTTGAGGACAAAGATGGTTGCCTCCAATAATGTGTATCCGGCGACCACACCTCCCCAATCGAAACACAATACATGAAGAACATGTTGCTTTACGGCGGGCTATGAGGGTGGCGGTGGAGCCGCCCCGGGTGAGCTCTAACGGCTCTACCACCTTTCATATCTACATCATTTGACTATATACCGGGTATTCACAATTAAAGATTTTTGATTACCTATATTTCAAAAATCATTAATCGTGAGTACCAAGTATAAAAATATAAATTTCGCTAAAATCAAATGTGTACATCGTCATCAATCCCTTACTGTTCCACTGTGGAGTACTGGTATTCTTTCAAAATGAGAAGGTTTATACCCCAATCCACCACCCTGGCAAAATACGATTAAACGGACTGCCTACTCTTTGAAAAAAATGTGGAGAACTCTTATTCACGGGGATTACATAACGACGTTTTCCTTCACCGTTAAAGCTAGTAATAAGTTATTTGTATTATTACAAAGCATATACATACTTATCATGCAAAATTGGAAGAGTTGGACAAGATTTTAGATACTAAACTCTCTGGGAGATGCATTGCTATCATTGTTTCTCATATAATAATCAATTATAATATATTTGCGTCCAACGAATTCATGTCAAAAACAAACATTGAAAATTGTCATTCATCTATTCAATACCATAGAACCTTAACAGTAATATACAAGTTTATGTTCGTATTACATATTGTATATAAACGAGAGAAAAATCAAGTAGTTTAGGTATACATATTTACACGTGGTATGAACTCGTACTGATGTTTCCTGTTTCTGATGTAACAATAGGTGCGTACCTATGCAAATTCTAGGGTTGCAATAACACGTATGATGAAATAGTTTAACCTAATCGTAATTTTGAAATTTTATACCTGCGTCAGAATATTGCATTGTTCACGGGTGTTCAAGGTTCAAGGGAGTTCAAGGTCATGTTCAAATATATATTTGGATGTCATTGTTCGCTATTCAGATACGTTTAGACTTAAAATAATCGAATACAAACGAAAAATATTCGGGAAGTTTATAATCAGTGAACGTACTAGAATATTGATGCAGTAAAACATAATTATTTACTTGAACGTAATGAATGACCCAGAAAGAGAAGTGGTAGTTACCTGAGTGAATAGCTTATTCAATTAAATAAAATACAGAAAAGGCATATATTGTCGTGCAATTATATAATATTGGTATACAAATTAACATATTGTTTTTGTGAATTTAAGATCCTAACCGATAATCAAATTACTACCTACCCTTAGGCGATTCTCACACTTCACGCCACGCAACGGAGCGCCGGGCCGCGTTTTTACCATTTAACATAAGCACCTAAACCTAACCCTCATTGTAACAGAAGTCGCGTTCCAGTAAAGAACTAACGACATCTTAGGAAAGTGGAGAAGTGATGATCATGAATCGAATGAGAAAACTGCACGAACATTTCTAAAATGATACGCGCCGTTATAAGCAAAGTGTTATGTTCACAGGAAAGTTCTAAGGATTTTTTATACGTATGCGCCCCGTTGGGCTATTCTATAGTTAAATGTGTAATGACAAATAAATTGCACATATTGCTGATTTATAAAATATTTGTGAAATAAATTTTTAATAGGCTTTTTTAGAGCCATCAGAGCTCGCCCGGGGCCGTACTACCGCCACTCTCATAACCCGCCGTACAGCAACATGTTCTTTGTATTGTGTTTGGGTTGGGGAGGTGTGGTTTCCGGATACACATTATAGGCGACCATCTTAGTCCTCAAGTGTAAGAACGCACCCGTGTCCATCCTTAAATAGAACTTGTGCTCTATTTGAGATTGGACGTGGTTGTCCATGGGCTGCAGTGACCACTTAACATCAGGTGGCCTGCATGCCCGTTTCTTACTCTTTCATAATAAAAAAAAACTTTCTCCCTTTGTAATACTTTCTTAAGTTTTTTTTTAATAAGGGTAGCAAATGAGCATGCGAGTGATCTGATGTTAAGTAGTCGCTTCAGCCCATGAATCTGTCCATCCATCAGCTACACGACTACAAGCTCAGATACTACTTCAGTACTGTTAGAGGTTGTATGTGTATATCCATGGTCTGCAGCGTCTACTTATCATAATATTCATACTTAACATCAGGTAACATGCACGCTCGTTTGCTACTCTTCCCACATAATGTAGACTATTAAATATAACGAATCATCAGCAATAGAACTCTTAAATACAACAGAAGGTACGACAAAGCTTAACATGACACGATACAAAACTACAGCCAATAAATAATTCAGATAGAGCCCACCTAATCAGTTAAACGAAATTACTGTCGTCGATAGCATCTGCATCAATAATCATTCTGTTTATTACTAGCTTGTACACGCGACTCTACCCACATGTACATTTCGAGTTCTGCACACCAAGCTCACATGTTTCTTTCTTTTTTTTTTCAAAACATTTCGACTTTTAAACTAGTAATCGACATTAAAAGTTTTTTTTTTTATATAATATGTACATAAATTTAATTTTTACATTTAGAAGTGGGAGAACTATAGTTCGACCGCAGAGGTACAACCACCGCCCTCATAATCCTCCGTAAAGCATTACTTGTGTTTCGATTGGAGATGTACGGATGCCCCTACACTAACAAACGAGGCGACTATTTTGATCTTCAGTACCAATGCATCTATGTACTGCGTCAAGCACGACTTAAGTCCCGTTTGAAGTTGGACGTACATAGCCATGGTCTACAGAGACCATTTGACGTCAGGGGACCTGCACACTCGTTTGCTACTTTCCCAATATAAAAAATAGACAACTATTTCACTGTAGTAGTATTTAACAAATATAACTATAGTTCAAGTAGAGAGGTACCATCGCCCCCATCATAATCCGCCGTAAAGCAATACGTACTTACTTCTTAAAAACTACTTACTAAGGAAACTTGAGGCCTACGCCAGTTGTTATGACGATCAAATTGACGATCGAAACACAGACACTTCAATTTATATGTATATATCAAATATGGCTTTAGAATGTTATTAATGCCACGTGGAAACTGCCATATGGGGTTTAATAATTGCAGCAGGAGGTAGATTCTATTCCATCGACCTCAAAACAGTAGGAAGGAAATTCGTTTTTTTTATTTTTGGTAACGCATAATTCCGCCATCTATTAACTATTAAAAAAGTGTATACTTTTAATTTGGTGTAAATTAAATTTGTACAGAAAATATCGCCCCTACGGTGGTTCAACTGAATCAAAAAAATATTTTGTTTACTGGAAAGTGTCTATTTTTCATTTGATATAATATAAAATTGAAAATAAAATACCACCGTTTACGGTCAAACAATGTGGGGTAAAATTTTAATCGAAGTTATGTTTTAGTTTTAATCGCCCGCCCATACAATCCGCTGTAAAGCATTACTTGTGTTTCGGTTGGAGAGGTGTGGTTGCCGGCTACACCTAGAAGCGAAGCGATTTTAGGCACTTTGAGCAATTTTAGTCCTCTGGAGTAGCAACGTAGTTACGTTCGAGATCAGATAGGATTTCGGTCGTGTTTGTCGTTGTATGTGGATGTCTATGGGCTGCGACTACTTAACATCAAGTGGTTTGCGTGCTCGTTTGCTACTCTTGTAGTATAAAAAAAACTGGATATCGCTTTTTTGGTGCGATAACATACATACTATTGCATAACACGGCTCAAATAACACCTCAGTATTTTGTGCCTTTACGATCGGTACATTCAGCCTATAGTGTATTGATTTAAGTAAATAAATGGACTCAGTTTTCTTTTTAGCGTGCCTATCCGGGGACTAACGAGTCGGAACAGAGAAAATCCAATTCCGATTGAACGCCGATCCGGAACAAATCGGAAGGATTCGGTACCGAGACGCCACTGAATCAGGCGGAAGTAGAATGAATCCGGTGCAGTTGTTGGGAGAAGCGCAATTTCATGGCGCCAGAAGGCTTGCCTTCTCTAAATGTAGGTACGTAAGCCTAATAAACAAAGCAAAAAAACAAAAGAAAAACGTGTGTATATATTTAAAGTATGTATGCACGTAAGAAGTATTTTGTTTAGAGTAGAGTAGAGTAGAAGAGTATCAAAGTAGCCTGCAAACCACCTGGATGTTGAGTAGTCGCAGCTCATAGACATCCACGTTAAACCACAAACACGACCGAAATCCTATCTGAGCTCGAACGTAGATACGTCGCTACTCCTGAGGACTAAGATGGTCGCCTCGCTTCAAAGTGTAACCAGCAACTGCACCTCTCCAACCGAAATATAAGTATTTTTTTACAGCGGATTACGAGGGCGGCGGTGGTACCTTCTTTGGGATAACAAGGTCAAAATCTTTCTAAAAATTTTATCCTTTCGCGTTAGCCTATGTTTGGAAAAATCGACACTAATAATAATAAAAAAAGTAATTTAATACATTAAAAGAAAGTTTTAAAATAATACTAGATAATTGTAGTTAAATAAAATTTATTTAAATATCATAAAATAAATTAATTATTTTTAATTGTGTATCACTTCGCAACTTATCGAATTGACGACAGTGACGTTGTTACTTCAAAACTAGTTAATTTCATTATGTTGGTTTTTCGTGACG
This sequence comes from Phocides pigmalion okeechobee, assembly GCA_018251015.1. Lineage (NCBI taxonomy): Eukaryota > Metazoa > Arthropoda > Insecta > Lepidoptera > Hesperiidae > Phocides > Phocides pigmalion. Next base: position 38,099 of record DWON01000201.1, read on the forward strand.
GTGTGCGCGCATCATAAAAATTTACTCTCGTCATTTTTCCCTACAATAACGAAAATACATTGTTTCCTTTTTTATATGCGGCCTGCATTGTAAAAATGAAACAAAAAGATTTATTTTAGTAACATAACCTTTAGAACTAGTACAATTTGCATTTTACTATGTAACGTGTACTCACGATTAACGATTTTTAATTGCGAATATTTAGAACCTGTTGCATGATTCCTGGTCATGGCTAAACCGTTTAGCCGTAGACCGTAGCGGTATATATAGTTTAGTGTACTTAGATAAGTGTATACATTTTCATAAAACAAAATATTCGAATTTAATTTCTATTGAAATTGAGTTTCTTTATCAAAAGAGAGTCAATTAATAAGGATTAGTTCTAAATTTTCAATTTGGTATACACAATATTTTTTTCAAAATATTTGAATTTGCTACTTAGGTAAGTGTATATATTATAATAATATAAAATGTTACAATTTCAATTAAAAATGACTCCCTTTAGATTGTTTAGGTTAGGCTTTTCTACAATTAGTTCTAAAATTTCAATTTAATATACAAAATAATGCTACAATTTTTTCAAAATATTTGAAGTTGCTACTTAGGTTAGTGTATACATTAATAAAAAAAATACATACACACATTTTCGCTCCGCGGTAGAAAGAGAAAAGATACTTCCTCTTATACGAATTTTCGATCAGAGCACGTGTCCTGACGCGAGTTTAAACTAAGTTGCTCAACTATTTTCACTTCAAAAATATTACAATTTCAATTAAAATTTACCCTCTTTAGATTGTTTAGGTTAGGCTTTTTAATAATTACTTTTAAAATTTCAATTTCAAACAAAATAATGCTACAATTATTTCAATTTTTTTTTATCTTTTCAATATTTATATGGTCTTTCAGATTCTACTGGGCTTTAACACTCGCAGTTCTCTTATGCTGTTCATTGAGTGTTCTACTGGTGACCATCAACCGATTCTTCGAGAACCCAACGTTCGTGGCGCTGGTGGAAACCACGCATACCCTGAAGCCGTTCCCGACTGTAATCGTGTGTCCCGAAGTTAGGTTCCCACCGCACAGAATCAACGCTTTCCTGGAAAGTCTGTGAGTTTGTAGTTTCGTCTGTGAGTTGATATCTGGAACTAAAGTCACCTTTCTATTCAAATATTTTATATGTATTATACAGAATTAAGGTAGTTGACTAACAGATCCAGTGATCAACACATCCATACTAACAATATAAATGTGAATGAAGTTTGTTTGTTACGTGTTCACGCCAAAACTACTCAACCGATTATCTTGAAACTTTGTACACATATCCTTAGTGGTATTAAATATTGATATAAGATACTTTGTTTTTTTTTAAAAAATATTATGTCAGACATGATTGTTTTTCAAAAAATTTGAAAATCTAGCAACCTCAAGCCTTAAAAGTAATATCCTATTATTGACTATTGCTTCAGTTGTCTTGAATATTTACGTATTTTATGTTATTGTGTACTGTTACTTATAAGCTAAAACTACACTGAACCGCAAAGAAAAAGGGGTCGGTTATGAAATCGTCGATATCTTCTTAAATACTTCACCAAGCTTTATGAAATAAAAACTAAATTAAAGAATATTTCAATGTGATTAAATGAAAATAAAAACAATATTATAAAACTTTTTATTTTTAATAATATGTAAATAAAATAAAAATACGCAGGTTTTGCTTCAATTTCGTAAGGGTAGATGTGTTATATAGGTAGCGTTTTTGCACAGTTTAATACTTGGTGTTGCCTCCACGAGCTCGCAATACAGCTGTTATGCGGTTTGGCATACTCTCTACCAGGTTTCGGAGGCGATGCTGT
>DWON01000202.1:0-39884 GCA_018251015.1 Phocides pigmalion okeechobee
TCCATGGGCTGCAGTGACGACTTAACATCAGGTGGCCTGCATGCCCGTTTCTTACTCTTTCACAATAAAAAAAAATGTATTTTCAGGGCGCCAAATACCCAAGATTATTAATAAGTTTCTATAATAATCAAAGTACCATTCGCGCTGTTATGCAGATAATGTTATATTGGTTCCAATTTAAAGCTGGTGGACAATTATAAGATAAATAAAATTCAATTCTTCCGTTAACTATGAAGCTATGTGAAACGCCCGTAACAAGATGGTGGATTCGCGATGGGTCCGTTAGCGCCACCTAACTGTACATAATGTGATCAAGTTGCAACGTCAACTAACTACCGCTGCTATTTAATACGATCGGCCCTTGCGTGAAGCTATTTGGAGCTGTGTACCCGTTACAATGTTAGGTGGACTTCTTAGGAAATACGCAATTGAACTTGATTGGAACAATGCGTCGCATTGCCGTGTTCTGATTTAAACTATCGATTATCAAGTCTCTTTCTAAGTTCTCTCAGAGCGTGCTTTTTGAGTTTTGAAGTTCGATGTTTATAAGAAACAGTAACTAGTTAACTTAAGGGGTCAGCAGACTCATATGCTACCTTTTCATAATATTGAAGTGGCAAGAGAGCATTTAGTCTACCAGATGATAAATTTTCACTGTCTCTTGGTTAATTCCATATAGAACAGAACGCTTAGCTGAAACCGATCACAAAAGCATTGTTGCTTCTGGGAACTGATTATTGTCACATATGCAAATGAGCCGCCAAATACATACAACTTTGCACTAAAATGCAAGAATGGCTTTGCACTACAAATAAGTACCTTCCCCGTCAAACCACACACGTTCTATCATACAGATTCAGGTATATGCAAATATTAATTCCACAAAAAAAAAAAACAAAAATGTCATGGTTTTCAAACGTTTCTTTTAAGATCCTAAAATTAAGAACTTCTTATACTTTTGAGATGGCCTGCCTACACACGGACTAATTTAGCCGGAACAAAAATATTATTTTTGTTTCCTGTTTCCAAAACAAACATGTATTAAACATTCAATAATCCATAACTGTATCAAAACAATCTACTTGATAGCGGATATGTGGAAATGACTAACTGTAGTAATGTAATATGAGACGTACCCCACATGTCAGCAAATACTATTCGTTTTACTGGGCACTCTTGTACATTTGGAGTAGCTCTTAGTAATAGAATCATTGTAAACAATTTATATATATACATTACAGTCATCTATTTGACATCATTCTACTTAAATACCTAGAAAACCGGGAATTGAGGAAACATTATGTTTATTTGTTTCACTAAGAAAAATCTATTTAATTAAATCAAGGTTTGCTATGCATTATATATTATAAATCTGAATATCGTTCAAAACTTTTGTTCCCTGAAGATGGCTGCTTCTACGTCTGTATTGTCAGTTAATTCTTCCCGAATCTCCAGCCTACAGTAGAGATTGAAATTTAATATACATATATATAATATACTATAGAACATACACTGTATTGTGAAAACTCTAAATACTCTAGTCTCATTCGCACTGTGCCGGGTATCATAACAACATTCATTTTATTAAAGTGTACTACAATTTTGAGCTAAAGAATTCGCACTAAATAGCGCCATTCCACCCAAACATTAACCAGTTTAGCTACAGATCAAGAGCCATTTACTCGTATCAGGTATTTTCGCTAGACTGACAGAACAGGCGCGCTAACCTGGCGTTCGGTCACCCTTCGATTAAACATGCTTATCTATCTCAATGTTTGCTGTTAATACTGGATTATCTGAGCCAGTGTCATTCAAAGTATGAATCGCAGTTAAGGGTATAATATCATGTCGGTTAATTGACTACATCTACACAAATAGTTTGGTAGATCCTTTCATGGCCGCGTCTAGAGATGACACCGCCACAACTTTTTCAACAACACCGTTAAACACTGCTGTAATCTGGTTTAAGGGGTGAGGTAATATAATTGATACTTTAAAATTAAAGGTAACAACTTAGTCTCAGAGCTACTAACATATCTGTAACGGACCTCAGCTAAAACTTTAATGGTATTTGAGGTTGATAAAAGAGTTTTACGTGAAGCAGTAATTACGAACGATAAGATGAACTACATTCACATATGCTACTTCTATTTTGCGTAAAATACAAAGAGGTATAAATTTTAAGAGATTTTCTTATCACAAGCGAAATTTCGACCTCAATAAGACGACTAAATAGCTAATAGCTACCATTTACGAAGATACCTCTCGGAAGTTGTATGAAGACAAATAATAAAGGCTACTAAAATGCTATTCACAATCGAAATAAATGAAATAATATCGATAATTATATTGATCAGAGAGAATTTATTTGTACTTATTTTAAGATCCGGGTTTAAAGTTTGGAAACGCTCTCTGTAATCCCTCCAGTCATAATATAAAACAGACGAACATGAATCATACGTATCAGTCAATTTCCAAGTACTATTAAAAGAGAAACTGACTAATTCATCTTGACTATACTTCCTCAATAACATATTTGTTAGCGTTGTTGTTGTTATCCTGACAAACACGAAAATCACATTAAAACAATCATACTTTGAAGATCATGGTATGAGATGAATCATCTCAGCTACCAGGAGTAACAAACCTTTTACGATCGATTTCAGGAGTGACTCTTGTTCCATACAAAGTTGGCTATAAATTTCTATTGTCTTGTTCGATTCTTGTTTGATAAATGATAATTATATCGTGCTAACCAAGCATCAGTTGCTACATTTAATAGCTACCTGCAGATTAAGATTATCTATTAACATTGTATATAAAATATCTAAATAGTAATTAAAATTTGACGCAAATACAAGCAGTTTCAAGTTGCCAGACAAGGTTGATCGACAGTCTACTAAATCTATTCCCTCTATATCTACCCAGCTATAGGATAATTTGCATTACGCTTCTCTCTGTTATTCGTAAAGTAATATGATATTTCATCTATTCGGGGCCGGATAATGCTTTGTACGGAGCTTAGAAAATCTCGTAGCACCCCAGAAAATGTCTTATTGTACCATTGCCAAGTATATGTTTAAGGTCTAGAAGCTGTTGTCTGTATAGAGTAAATGACTTTTATTTATAAAATAACCTAAATATGTACGTTATAAGTTTGTTTTGTAAGCCTGATCATTCTTTCAAAACAAACATAAATCATTTTAGAGAAAAATAAAATATAGTGTCCTACCTTGTCTTGATGGATGTTCCAGAGCTGCATCAAATTATATTTTATTTTCAGTAACATTTACTCATTAATTTATAACATCATCTGCAATCAAAATTAATGCCATTGATAAGATACGAAGAGTGCGTTCGTATCTGCACAACTAATTAAAGAATCACAGAGAATGACGTCAACACCGAATGTAATTTTCACTGGAAAGGAAATGTGCGTTCATTAATTATTGATTCAAGACTTTGCTTTACGAGGTGAGTCATGGATGGTGCAACGTTTTAAAAGAACTTATTAGTACTTTCAGCTCCGAAACAAATCATTATGAATAAAATGATAAAAAATATTATAAAATATCTCTATGTAATATTTTCATTTTGTTTTTATGTTTTCATGCATTCATTTTTGAGTACCGAGTTTTATAAAAGCGGTCATCACCGAGTGATCTACGTGTTACATTGCTCATTAATTTGTGTTCATTCATGAGGAATAAATCTCACCAGAGTTCATTACCGGTAGCAATTACTGCATTCAAATTTAGTTTGTTATTCATAATATTAGACATATTATATGTCCTCTGTAATACAATTCATTACGGACTCATTTATAACATGTGTTTTTAAAATATCATAAAATATATGAATGGTGTACAACAAGATAACCCATTATTTTTAAAGATTTTCTTAATAATACTGAGATAGTTTTTTAGAATCTACTATTATGGAGATAAAATTTTGATGGCAGGAAAAGAAAGCATCACTAAACTACATGTTGTTTTATCAAATAGAATTGTATTATTTTTCTTACTTAAACTGTATTTATACGCATCGAATTTAGAATCTCCTTTCCTTTGTTGAAGTAGGACAATAATAAGTAGAGGAGATGCGACGCTCAGAAGGTCAACCACGATCTACAACGATAGATGAGTGGAGCTTAACTGATAATTTAAACCTTAAAAGGTCGCTGAGACGAGCGAGCGAGTACTTTGAGTCCAATTACCCATAACGACCTGTCGCAAGCAATGTCGCTCAACTAACATGCAAAGTCACTTGTCAGTCTAATGGGACTCAGAAGTGTTGTAATCGATTAAGTTATTCATGCATTTCGTAAGAATCTCACTCTGTACAATTATTCTCAGGTAGATTTTGCTACAAAGAAACTGCAGATAAATGAAGTTATGCTATATCGTATAGAAGTGAATACATGAATAGAACGTTTTCTATTTTCTTAAACAAAAACATATTTGTTGCATGCTCGTTACTTTAAACGAGTACCCTTGTCAAAGCTTACCTGCGAGCTATTGTAACGTCCGCTCCGCAAGAAGCGTAAGACGACGGGTAATTTAAAATACTATTTATTTCGAAAATCCTCTTTAAGTGGAATCCTCCTGAAATTAAATTTAATATTCAATTGAACGTTACGATATAAATCGTCTTGCAAATAAATTAAAGCTTGTAGCATTAACTAGTGTTACGGACCAGAAAAGATAAAAGATTTCCCAGTCCCTCACAAATAAGACTTTGTCGCAAAAGATAGCGTTCTTGTTTTCTTTAACACTCTTTTTCATGCCAATTAAATATGCAATATCCACTTTTTCTTCGATCAATAAGTTCATCCAAGGTACCTTTTTAAGGACTAAATAACGTTTCAAATCGCTTACTTGCGATCCGTTTATGTGATTATTAGGTCATAATAATGATTTACACAAATTAATGAATCTAGTTTAACGATTAGTATCACTTTATTAACAAAAATGTAACAAATTTCCTTATCTAAAAATGTCTATACATTATTTTTATTAGTCTACAACATAGAATACATATAAATGCAACAAATTTGGAGGCCTTCACAATTTATCTACCTGCCGCCTATTGTTCCGCTTTAAGTCTGTCTAAGGTGTCAGTAGTTTGCAATTCCTGGAATTGTGAATACCTTTATCCTTAAAACTTGACTTTGAGTTCGTCTGGTGTAACCGGATATCTGCCCGGCCTTCAACCGTTGCCTTGAAAACCTTACCTTGCATGAAAATAACAACAATGCAACCAACTCAATGATTTAAATACATACATTTGCGGTTGCTGTCTTCTTCAAAGCATATCTTTTCCAAAATAAATGTAATTTGAAATTAAAGCGAAGAGATTCAGTCGTCAAGAGTAGCAACGTATCTACATATGACCTCACATAGGACTATCCTGCTCTGTCCTGTTTGAGGATGTATTTGGATATCCATGGGCTGCAGTGACTACTTAATATCAGGTACGTTCACTTGTGTGCTTGTGCTTGTGAACGCAGGCGTTACATACATAGATCATATTTTATTTTTGATATAAAAACCAATGTACCTAATCGGGAATTCTTTATTTTTGTTATTTCAAAAGCAACACACAATAAAAAAATTAACTTCGATTTGTGAACATCATATCTTTATTTATTGAAATATTTAGACGCATAATTCTTACTTGCAGTAATCAGTTTCCTTATTTGTTCAGTGTTCCACGGTAATAAACGTAAGTTATAATAGACGACGTACTTAAACATTCCTATGACTAAGTTAAATGAGTAACATTACAATCTCGAATTTGCCTAACAATATTTCGGGCAAACATTCTAAAACACTAATGAGCAGTATAAACTGAAATTGTACGCTTAACGAAGCACTTACAGCTTTGAACATATGAGAAGCGGTCGCTCGAGGGCAAGTATTTACCATAACAAGGGATACAATGGCCCCTTGGTAGAAGGAACGCGCCTAACTGGGTGTAAAACGATCCGATACTAACGAGATATAACCTTTTGTGTTCTGTAAACCAGATCTTCTTAGAGATTATGTCCGACTAGTATTGCTTTGGTTTCAGTTTATGCTACTTCCTGGCGGGTATAACGAGAATATAACTAGGAACGCACCTTTTAAACGGTGCAAAACCCGTACTCATAAAATAGAAGCTATTTTTACTTTAACTGTAATAAATAAAACCTGAGCTTCTGTAGAATAATTTCGTATACCAATAGTATATACAATCAAACAAAAAATGTTAATAAATAAAGGAGAAGTATGAAATAATCATTTAAAAGAGCTTATTGTGCTCAATGTACACGGAACGACGCAGTACGTGACCAAAGAGATTGAAATAGTTTCACGGAAACTATTGTTAGAATTTGAAACTTACGTTACAAATAGTTCGGACCCGATACCCGATCACGTATTTTTCTTTGAGATGGATGAAAAGAAACAACGATAAAAAATGTTTCTTACATATTTTTGGGCTTTAAAAATAAATCTAAGGAAAAATGATTACAAATTTATGTGCTACTATAATTCTGGCTATTGCTCGTTATTTATAACCAAAGTTATCGAGATATTTTAAGTAAAACAATTCAGCAGATTAAAGAAACAAGCAATTACACGTTTCGCAAAACAACCATTATAGTCTTCATTTCCTACACGATATGGTTTTCTGTGTATACAATAAATTACAAAGTATACCTCAATAAATATGATTAATTAACTGACTATCGATTCCCAGAAATCTTTAACAATAAAATATTTACGACACAAAACAGTACATGGTTTCGAATGAGAAGATACCACCGCCTCAACCTTTAAGCAAATCTTGCATTTTAACACATAACTGTGGTTGCCGATTCTCTTAAAAATGAGTTGATCATCTTAGTCCTAAGATATCTGTTATCAACTTCAAGTAGGATTTGTGAATTTGGTTAGAGTCGCCTATAGGTGTCAGTGAGCACTTAACATCAGATAGACTGTACGCTTGTTTGATACTTCCATTTTCTATTAAAAAATACATTATAAAAAACTACAATTCATCTTGCAGCCGATGAACCAAAAAAGATTACAAAAAATGAAGTCAGTAATCAATTGCAAAGTTAATGAATCTTAAAGTAAATTAGTCTCTGGATTTCACATATGAGCTGCACATAACTCAAAGGAAGCGAAAGTGGTCGGAGGTCCATGCCATATCGGGCTGGCGCAGACGCGCGCCCAATTAGAGGGAATTCGCCCCTGGAACACGCTGTACAGGGCGCTGCCTATTACGTTCTTATCGTAGATTCTTCATTTGAATTGGCAAATGTACTTACTACGACTCGTAAAATAAAACAAAATATCGACGCAAAAATATTGGTACAAGTTTTATCACGTTTCTGTATCCCTGTCCACCTCCGCGCTTAAACCCTTATAAATACCTGGAGTATTGCAATTATTTATTAACATACTTTCGAAATAAGTAGGACCCAAATGTAAACAAAACAGATTTATCTGTTAGACCACTGAGCACGTAAGTGAAATATGAGATTTTTGTTTTTGTTTTGTTAATAAGCATATGAGCAGAAGAAGGCGTTTACTTTAAAACATCATTATTTTATGTGTAAAAAAGAATTATAGCCCTCTATAATTTCTACTCAATAATACCTTGTAACGAATATGAAAAGGATTTATAAGGTTATTTTGTATAGGAACGAATCTGAAAGAAGTTTTTGCCTACAAAAATTAATCATAAACGGTTTTTGATGAGAACCCCTTCTATCACTATCTAAATTTAAAAACAAATAACACCCATTTCCAACTGCTAGTAGTATGTAAAATAAAAGCTACGACAATTCAATCCATAGTACAAGTACACAGTATTAAATTGAAAACTGTTTACATTGATTTAAAGCTTGTTTAAAACGAGCTTAATCGGGTACGTAATGATTTTTTACAAACCACCTTATAAGTTACCTAAAAGAAGAAAGTTTGCAAAATAAATAATTGAGATATAAAGTTATCAGCACTCGACCCATCGAAATATCTTAGAAGATTAAAGCGTAAGAATCTGGTTTGAGATCCGCCTGTACACGAACTTCTCCATAAAAGGCGGCTCGACAATGGCCTGGGAACTCAGCTCATTTGAGGAGAAAATATTACGTCGTGTCCGACTCAGTTCGCTAAATCGCTTTTAAATGGAACCTTGCAAAGACGTGTTATAAAGACATGAGGAGTGTGATTAGTGTACGTAGCGAATAAATAACTCACATTTAAAGACACACGCGATAAAATTTCTGAGGCATTTGCGCTGTCGAGTTATATTCACCGTTGCAAGCAGGCTTGTTTTAGCGAGTTCGACTGTTTCGGAATAGATGCAGAAGAACTAGCGGATATGTAGTAGTAATAGAAAGCTTTTATAGTTAGACTTCGACGGCACCACTAACACACTTATTAGTTTAGAACAGTAACATATTACAAACGTCTATAGACGGCAGTAACCACATTTCATCAGACAGAATGCATTCCCATTTGTTACAAATAACAAATGCGATGAAAGTAATATACGATCACTTCAACTTAATGCCTTAAAATACGTTGCTACTAATAATTAGGTTGAGACCCACCATGTTAAAGTCTTCAGATTAAAATATAAAATACGAAAACAACTACGCCGGTAGATACATGCAAGATAAAAATACTGACGAGATATTCTTACTAATAGGTTCATGCAATTATTATAATATAGCACACTGTTTTATCTTCAATACTGTAGTTTTGTTTAAAAAAAGGCTCAAGATAACGGATAATTAATCCATTTGCGTCATGTTTCTCGTTAAATCCAATGCAAAGAGAGGGCAGCACCGTCGACAAATATGATATCACCAGGATTATCACTATTTATCTGAACGTGATAACGGAATAAATTGACACGGGCGCCATGCTGGATTTTTATCGCTTGATTATAAATCGTAAAAGTCAGTCGAGAGTCGTGACTGCGTTGATTATGGATCATATTACGGTTGTGATGAAATTACATACACTCGTGAAATTTAGACAGAAGGCTCGAAAGAATGAAATCACATGTTGATGTTTTATTTTTTAAGTCGTATCTACTTCTTTAAAGAAAATTGAGGATGATATATGAATGTGCATGCACATCGTCACGCAAAAACGACAGGATTAAAGATACTTTTTATGTCACTGAAATACCAAGCGGTTATGTAGTCACTCTGATCTCAAAATTAAAAAATCTAAAAGACCTATAAATTTTATGGGTATGATACCGGTAAGTGTACAGGTACGCATATGGTACGAATAATGTGAATTTCATATGTGCGTTGCCTTGGTAATTGATTGCAGCAGCCCATAAACACCTCCATTTTACCTTGAATGTGACTAAAGTTTTATACCAGCTCGTACATAGTTTCGTTTCTAATCCTGAATAATAAGACGGGTTGACTCGGTTGTGAGTATAATCAGGAATTCAGTTAGTACTCAAAATTGAAAATTGGAGGTTCTAATACCAGTTTTAAATTAGCCTTAATTTCCTTATCTGTGTGTGTACTTAAAAAAAGGAATAAAAAATAACAAAAACTTACGTTTTAACAAAAACAATCTTAAAACATCAACGGAACACTGAAATTATACCATAAAATAAACCCATAGTCATTCAAATCATAAGTTCTAATCTACTTTTAACTCAAAGGAACCCTGAACATAATCGTGAGTCAATAGACTCGTACAAAAAATATTTTCATTATGACCATTCGACGCAGCGGTTTTTCTATTGACTACGAAACCATTCCACAAAAACCCGACGAGTCTCCTTCGGTAAAAGCAAATCACAATGACCTTGCTCCGGCTAACGAAGGCTGCGGTACAAGGCTGCCTACAAAAAGAAATAAAACAGTCGAGTTAAGACCTGCCTACACAGATTTAAATCAATAGATGTCCCTTACTTCGGTGACAACAACGATGATTGAGTCCGTTTAAAGTAGAAAGTATAGAGTGTTCGATTTTATATTGAAGTAGCAATCGAGCATGTAATCCATTGATGAAAAATAGTGCAACAGAGCATGGACATATCTGACACACTAATCACAGGTGCGTCCCTACTTCTCTTTTTTAACTAACTTACACCAAAATACAGAAATTACCTTAACCTAAAAACAGGTGTGTCTGTGGTGATACTTCTCTGTTTTAACGTACAAATATACCTTGCAAAGGGGATAAGAATCTTTAACACATATCTGTAGATATACATAGTTATTTATGCTAGTGCAAAGGTTTGCGGTTCGCAGGCATATCTAGATTTTTAAATCTGTATCAGCCACAAAAAATAATAAAACCAGCGATGTTCGACGAGTGCGACGAACCGAATTTTTGTAATTTATTTTTCTTTTTCAGTCATGGATTTTAAACAATATAACATAAATCGTTAGATGCAGATAACTAAATTGTATGTGGTTACAGATTGCGAGTGGCGTATATATTGGCGTATATGTACAAAATTCCAATGGTAATTATTAAGCTTTATGAAAACATTGCTTTCGGGATATACCTTAGATTGATCTTATTAAGTAATACAGTAAATATTTTCCTAATTTGCCAAATTAAGACGTTGCGTTTCGTCCGAAAACGTGAAAATAAATTCTACTACGACTGGCCAAAGTATACAGGATGTGATCTATCCAAGATCTTGAATCGCACATAAACTTTGTTGTTCTATATATGTATGAATTACCATATCAACATAAGCAGCAAAACTTATACGCAGCGCCAATTTTAATTATATTTTATACGTATAAGACGTATTTCTAAAATATCTACATAATACATTTCATTATAAATCCAGCGAGGAACTGCCGCTAGCATAATGATTTCATTTGGGCTAACTTAGTTGCAGATATTTACTTAATACTTTAATTAAAATACATGTTGTACGATGAGATAAGGTTATTTCGTATTTTAAAAGTATATGTTTCGTCTAATACATATGAAATGAGTTACATAATTTTTCTTATCACGTCGAAGGAAGCGCAGCAGAATAACAAAATGGAAGATTATATTATTTATGGGGCGGGCGTCTATCTGTGTAAAATATGGGCAGATGTGTTGCGAATTGGGTTACACTGATATGATAATATTCAATATTAAACTAGTAGACCGTGGCATGCAAAATTATCAACATGAAATATTAACTCCTTGATTGTATATTTTCAGTTGGACTCTACTATAATAAAATAAATATAATAAAATAGTTAATTTTAGACTAAATATTTCTTGAGTTTTTCAGCAAAGACCCTACATTAGGAGTTCTTGTCTAGTGGGTACATAAATAAGTACACCCAGACTCGAAACACATATTTTAATTCATCATATAAACCTCCGCCTGAACGAGGATCGAATCTGGAACCCTGCGTATTGCACTGTTGTGATAAACACTGGGATACGTGAGTCAACTATTATTTCGGAAGCAATATAGTCATAATCACATGGTACTTTTTTATTTACTGACGTGAACCTTATTTTAAATAAATATACTATTTACCTAATGAACCTACGTTTCTCAATTCTTAAAATTTTCTGTAATTTATCCTCTTACAAGATACAAGTAGTAATTTTTACAACTCTTGGTCAAATTTTATAGCTTCTCTTTGTAAAGTGAATTGCAGGGATCAAAAGAAACTTTTACATACAATTTTACGAGTTCCTAAAAGGTGTTAAGTCTTTCTGTATCCTTAAAAAGGTTGTAAAATGCATAAAGTTGTGTATAGAAGGAAATACTTCTATTGTTATCGTCGAGACGCTGATATAGTTGGTGGAGTATTGAGAGAAATAATAATAACAACTTATATGATAAAGTTAAATATCGCGTGTATGATAAGCGAGGTTCGATTATTTTAATGACAATTTTTCCTCTTGATTCCATTTATATGTATTATAAACATTTTTACAACTTAAAGGAGGGTCTAACGTTTATATTTTACTGCTGTTAAATTTTAAAGGGTTCTTTTTTATAATATAATGTAATTCTTAAATTATGTTTTCGTATAATGTAATTCTTAAATTATGTTTTCGAAGTTTTGTCACTCTCAACAGCCGATGACATCGTCACATTGTTTAAAGTTACACTGACGGCTTTGAGGTACTTATTATGTGACGTGGCATGGAGTAGTAGTATTACGGGTTGGACATACAGATAGGTTTGATACCCGGCTAAACGCCTATATAAAAATGATTAAGATGTTCTGAATCAAAGTTTTTTACAGATAGCAACCCGGAACGGGTACGGAAGGTTATGTCGGATTCCGACCGACTAAAAACTTGACGGGTGTCCACCTCGTCGCCAGTTTCCGCCCAGTCCTCACAGGCCAGGCCCATCTTAGGGGCAAACCACAACTCCGATGTCGGTCAGACCTAGCCATAGGAAGCAATGAGATCCGCAAGCCCCTCCACTACCACCTACCACGACAAAGCATCGCAGTCCTTCTGGTAGGAGAATCATAGTGTACGCCTATGCGTCTAGAAAGTGTTATCTATTGCTAGGAAACATTTAAATTAAAAAAATATATAAATTAGTGCAGCATTTCACTAGTTTATAGTGTTATTAACCGATACTACTGATACTATGTATCTAAAGTGATAAGGGAACTTATCGCATTGAAATGCTACTTTAAGTTTTAACACCTTTCCCAAGATATTAACTTAAAGACCCAACCGAAGTGTAATACTAGGATAAGTGCAACATAAGTGTATATTAGGATTTAGATTAGTTTCAGTCTATATCCGATTAACAGCATAGTAACCCCTTTTTTCCTCTTAGTCGTGAAGGCTATTCTACTATTTATAAACTGTTGAACCGGTTAGTAAAGTTTGCATGTAAGTCGATAATTGTTACGCCATGACACATTCTTGCTCCCGTCTGCGAGTAATTAATTTAAATACATATCAAATGCTGAGGTACCGGTTGATATATAAATTGTGCTAATAGACAAAGAGCTTGTTCTATACTATTATCAACAAATCCCAATCAAAACAAATCACTGATTTGTATAAAATTATTTTTCATGAATATTGTATTCTTTGTCAAGTACAATATTAAGTCATACGGTTAGTGTTAGTACGTAATCTAATAAATCAAAAATCATTATTATCTCAAAAGATTGTTTAATATATACAGATCATAGTGTCGTTTGTAGTCGAAATGGATCAATTGTGTATACATTGTATTTCCAAGAGTTAATGAGTTGAAACCAAGCATGGTAAAAATTGGTTCAATTCATTGACCCATAAGGCCGACTACTTCCAATTTCTTTCATTTTGAGAGGAGACCTGTGGCCAGCAAAAGGTTTAGTAAATGATAAATGACGAGGAGATCAACATTTTACTGATTCATATAAAAGAAATAGGTATATAATTTTGCGACATGCTCTTGCACTATTAGGATTAAGTACTCGTAGAGCAGTCTGATCAGGCTCTGTCACAACCTACGCACGACGGTGGGCGGGTAATAACCTAGCATGCCTCGCTTGGTCTTGAACCATTAGTAACCTGAGCGAAGACAACATTGCATACATTTCAAGCGATAAACCACTCGCTAACTCTTCAAATGACATAACAACATCGCTTTGAATACGCCTACTTACCTATATATATGAAAAACATCGCACGGAAGGTTATGAGCTCTTAAATTCTCACTATTGCTGCAATATTTAATGTGAACAAGTTATTCTGGCATATATGTCATTACAATTATTTTAATAGAAATTCAAAAAATATGTGATGTCTTAAAACCACAAATAACCATCAGAGCCACCAGAATTATCATGATTTTCTGATGTATTTTTACCTGAAATATATTTTAAAACTGTTTATTGCACTTAATTTATTATTATATCCATATTTATGAGATACTTTTTGAAAAGAGTAATTATCTGGTACAATGGCATAATACAGTTATGGCAGATGGTACGCAATTTTTGTGCCAAATTTTCGATCCAATTACTTGAAATGCCACGACAAAACTTTCGTGAATTTTCTCTATGGTGGTCAGATTATCGAAAAGGATACAGACAGTCAGATTCAGAATTGAAATCGGAATACCGCATTTAGATGTCTGCGGCCGGAATTCCACCCGAACTCTCTGTCAGTCTCAGACTCATACTGTCATACTGAGTCGTTATTATAAATATAACGAACAATCGTTAATATACGTTAAATTGAAACATATTTAATGTTAGTACCCTTTCGCCATAAATTATTCAAATGTTGCCACAGTATCTTAGTACTGACTTAGTTGTTATGACGATCAGATAATGGTAGGACTTACTAAATAATTGGCAGTCCAACAGTCACCTATTGTTACCAACGAACAACATTGCTACAATACAATTCATTTAATGCTGAATAAACGGTTGTTAAACGCCTTTTGTAACACGATAAGGGGTTAATTCTAAGCCGTGACCTATTGAAACAACGCCTACAATCATTTTAATGATAAATCAAATGTCATTATTATCTCGCAAACCGACAAAAACAATACGTTGTATCTGTAGGCGTATGGGCTTGTTACATTCAGAAAACCATAAACAACTGTTTATAATGCAATTATAGATAATGAACAGATATTATCACTTCATGCATTATTTATTGCATATGCATATATGCATTGATAGCCGTTTGATATAAATTTTAATCTCTCATAGCCCGGAGTTCAAATTCCGAGTTTCCGACTTTTCTATTTTTATGTAAGATAGCTATCAAACAAACATAGAAGCCACATGATGATAAGTAGTCGCTGCAGCCATAGTTATCCACGTATAACCTCAAAGAGAACTGAAGTCCTATCTGAAGTTTGTACATAAGACGCAACTACTCCTGAAGACTAAGATCTCCTCATCTATAAGTGTAGTCAGGAACCGCTCTTTTCCAATCAAAACAAGGGTTGCTTTACGACGGATTATGGGGGCTACAGTAGACCTATACTCCAACCCCCTGTATGTTCTTTGTAATGTGCATACTAATAATTAATTAATAATTAACGTTTTTTTAAAGGCTAAAGAAAATATGTTGAATTCATTGTAATGTTGTCAACAGCGTGGTTGACAATGTCTTAAGTCATTTTCACTTCTAAAGAAAGCACAAGCCGAGAAACGGGGAAGTAATAGGTTGATGCACAACATATGCATTTCTATCACTGTAGTTTAAGATAAAAGTGTTAGTTAAATTTGTCTCAATTTCCTTTAAAAGTGAACATGGCATGTGACACAGCTAATATGAGGCAAACATATATATACACACATATGTCTGCCTATGACATGTTTATAATAAAACCATGAAGTATTTTACCATCCCTATAATTGCATCAATATTCGTTACATTTACTTCTTCTACGCTTATATTTTAGCTATCTTTAAACTGAAAATGTTCGAAAACGCAATTTTTAATTTCTTTGAGTACGTAATGCCATAAATAACAGTGCTATCCAAAACTGAATGCGTCTGATGTAAATACACAATCGTTAGCTAGAAGGGCATAGCGCCACGACTCTGCCGTTATTCCATAGTGCCACAGATATTAACATAACTCCGTAAATTCGTTTGATGTTTAGATTCTCAGAAATAAGTTTAAGTACTTATGTGGTGCTTTTAAACTTTTCACGTACCTAATCTTAATTTTTTGGGGAAAACTCGATACTGAATCTGAATACAAAATTACAACACATATGATTGTAGCGTATGTATTTGATATTTGGTGTACATAATAACACGATTTCACGACAACGAATAGAACTGTGTTTTTGTATATTTGTCTTAATAAGAGGTGCGGTTGCCGGCTATACTTTGAAACGAGACAACCACTTTAGTCCTCAGGAGTAGCAACGTATCTACGTTCAAGTTCAGATATTTGGGTTGTACGTAGATGTCTATGGGCTACTTAACATCAGGTAGTTTGTATGCTCATTTGCTATTTTTCGCACATAAAAAGCATAATTTTATAAGTTTTATTACAATATTCTATGTTACAACAAAGTCAACAAACTTTCCGGTAAGAGTTTAAGCATTGATTGCACGATCATCCAGTAAGTTAATTTACTTATGTTACTTAGTCCATAAAGCAACCAACAGCTACTAACGTTCAAAGCTGTGATCTCGAATAATTGGGACATTAAACAGTTAACGGAAGCCATAATGAATTGAGGTTTAGACAATTACAACGTTAAACACTTTTTATTAACACGTGGAAGTAAATTTAGATGTTCGTAAACTAAAAATTAATTAACTGCATGTACATATGCATAATTAAAGTTAAATGTATGTTAAGTAAACAGAAAGTGATTAATAAAAAGTTTTTTTTTGAACACCTTTTTATTTCGTATTTTATTTGAATAACTCGGTACCCTAAATAAAACATAAATATTCTAAGATCCTTTAATACTCTATGTATAAAGTAGCATGAATTATTGTATTATCATTACAAATATTGAGACATCGTCGTCTGCCGTAAAGTATTTTTTGGTTCATTTGGAGAGGTGTAATTGCCGGATGCATATACAAGAATGACAATTATCTTAATCCTCAGGGGTAGCAACGCGTAATTTTAGTTCTGTTTGGGTTGGATGTACATGTCCATAGATTGCAACGACCATATATGTACATACATCAGGAAATGCTTACATTCATTTGTTATTTTTATAACATAAATAACACACATTTGGGAACATCTAAGTGCTATATTGAAAGAAAATTAAATATCAATATGTACAAGGCACAAATTTAACGTTAATTTTATGTCAATATTTCAACTCATTGCCTGAATCATGGACAGAAAGAGACTGTTTTTTGTAATAAATTGTTATTTTTTTATCGTAATAGAATATTAAATGTTCATTTCAACCAATTTCCTTGGATACACTCAATTATTTCACTGAATCGTTCGTGTGTTTGTCCCCAAATAATGGGATCCTATTAGACACATTCGCTTCACAGATGAGAGTCTCAATGTCCCGCTGAGCACGACGTGTGAACATTTTAATTGGAGGGAATTATTCACTGGGGAACAACCCCACAGAGCAGGAATAGGATTATTGAGAACTGTGGTTTCAAACTAAGAACACACAGAGACATTGAACCACTTTGAAATTTTAAGAAATCTAATATTGAGAACTGCAAATGAGCGTATTGAGTACCTGATGTACAGCAATGGCTAGCTGCCATGGATCATTATAACTAAATGCATGTAGAACAAGAGACATTTTAACACTATCAACCCATTAGGTACTGTCCCACCCACCCTAGTTTCAAAATGAGAAGATTTAAGCCATAGTGAACGCTGTCCAAGTACGGGTTTGTAGATTTTGCGTACCTTTGAGTATTCAATAGACTATCAGGCATGAATGGATGGGGGCATGGGTATTTTCAATATTTTCCTTCCGTAACTTATAATTGATGTCTTATATGCACATAATTTTGAAAAATCAGAGACGCGTATCATGGATTTGAACACAAGGCCCGCCATATGCAAGGACAGAATCATACCACAATACTATCACTGCTATAAAATATTTATGTTTAATTTATCCATTTTAGGAAACAACTTCCAATAAGAATACCCAATTTGGTGTGGAATAGTAAAACATTTTATTAGATACCGTGACCCATTCTTCACGTACGTTCAAATGGTAATATAGGTGCTATTTTCGAAGCTAGCATAATAAAATTTTATATCTTCTGTGTATACATACTGCACCCAAATATATTTACGTAAACACATTTTTTACGAGATCGTGTCAAACGTTGAGAAATGTCTCTATCTGTGAGCAAACTCCAAAATGTTACGTATTACGCCCACATATACCTATTTCATTTTACGACGTCGAACAATTCAATCGATAATCGACTTTAAATACATACTCATATAGTACACGTAACAAGCCTTCGTGAAATGAAGTAACTATACCTTTCGATAGTTTTGGTGAGCACGTGTAAAATACAATATAAGTACGTACGAGTCACGATTTCTGCCTACACTTCAGGCTTGGAAACCAAAACTATGTCGAAAACTGTCGAACAAAAGATTTTGTGTGAAAAATTCAAAATTTAAATTTGTTTCAACGTTAAATATATTATTTAAAGAGTAATAAAGGATTATAGATTACTCTTAGATCCATCTCGTATGTACTATGAATTTTATTGATACTAATCAATATAAAATAATTATTACTACTACTAAAACAGAGACGTTATCAAGATTAATGACGAGGAAATATTTTTTTAAATAACAACAGCCTGCCTATAAATGTTGATATCACCAAGGGTTTTTTCAAAGTAAAGTTCGATTGTTTTAGGCCCTATATGAAGAACATTAAACGACTTTATAGTGACCTTTCTTTTTTATGTGAGAAGAGTAGCAAACGAGCATGCAAACTAGCTGATGTTCAGTAGTCGCAGCCCATAGACATTTCATGTACAACCATAATTACGACTGAAATCCTATCTAAGCTCGAACGTAGACGCATTGCTACTTCTGAGGAGTAAGATGGTCACCTCGCTTCAAAGTGTACCCGGCAACTGTACCTCTCCAACCGAAACACAAGTAATGCTATTCGGCGGATTATGGGTCTATTCGAACTATGATTCTCCCACCTTTGCAGCCATAGCTTTGCAACTCCGAGCGCAGTCAAAAGATGAATGCGTGACCGGTAGTACCAAAATGTCATGAGTGTTTTCGTACTTTGACACGTGTTAATATACGTTTGTCAGTCGGTTTGAAGTGCTATCCAAAGATGGCAAGCGTTAAGCTTTATCGAAAGCTCTATGGGCGGATTTATATTATCCAATAGATAATATAAATCCGCCAACAACCTGTATCTTCACCGATAAACATTGAAGCAACTCATGGCCCAAACTTCTACCACTTGTAAGAAGAGATTCGTGCCCATCCGTGACAAATTTGACCGTATTTCTTTCCTGGCAACGATTTAATGATACAGATTCTCAAAGAACTTTACGCAAAGTCCCTTACGCTACAATCAAAATCTTTTGGAACCAATGCGAAATTCTTGCAAACTCACGTCTTTATATTTGGTAGCCACTTATATTTATATCCCACTGCTGATTACCAATGTCATCAAAACTGGAAGAGGCGGGTTTAATATAACAGTATTAAATTATTTATAAATAATATTAATTTTACCTACTAATAAAATAACTATCCGTTCGCTTTTGAAGCCGAATTATTAATTACTTTGACTTGAGAGTATCCGTCACACACGGCCGGAGAGAATATAAATCAGGTTTACGAATGCGCTCTTGTCATCGAGAAAGATTGAGGACACCAAAGACTCGTGAACGTTTTATGTAAAACAAAATTTAATCCGCACTCGTATGTTATGCTGTCACGAATTGTAGTTCCGACTTGAATTGTCTTTTGGAAGATATTATTTTTCCGATTCAAAACAATTTGTATTTATATATACATATTAAGAGAGAAGTGTAGTAAACGAGTAAGAAGGGTATCTAATATTAAGTAGATTCTCAAATAGATCTAAGATCTGTCACCTAGGTATGTTGGTACTCCTGAGGGCGAAGATGCAAGGACTAACTTGTAGGGAGTAATAGATATCTACTACTGCTCCATATAGAGAAAATACCGTAATATGGCGTATCTGTGTAACCTTTGGCGGAAATGCTTCTTTCAGTGTAATCTACCATAAACATAGGCGGAATATATGCTAAAAATATCATGAAGTGAGGTGCAATAAATGATTATTACGACAAATATTATATACATATATGCATCAATTGGAATAGCGCTTATCACAACATTCTTCAAGTATTTACACATAAGTTCGTATCATTGGTATCAGGCACTATATTAACATAAGAGATAGTGTTGACCGACGACAACGATAACTTCTGAAGATATTGCGACAGTATAGATTCACTTAGGTTGAGATTTCTTTACTTTCCAGGCTATTGATCTCCGTAAACAAATGGTATTTTAGCCAAACTATTTCGATTAACTACCAAAAGTCTAGATGCTTGAAAGCGATGATTATAAATTAATATGTGCTTAATTAGAACAGATAAAACGTTTTTTATGTAAAGATGCGTTAATTCTTTACGTTAAAAATCTTTTAAGAATTTGTGCCGTGTAATCAATTAGCAAAAGAATTAGGCTAAAAGCTTACAAAAGTATAAGGAATTTCCTGTATAAATCAAAATAGTATGACGTATTTTACGCTATATATAAAACTTACTACCATAATCAATAATTATGATGATGATGATAGTAGTGATTTAAAATTTCAAATAATACTAAAAAACGAGAAATCCAAAAGTTAAATTTATTATTAACGGTTAAAATCCGCTTGGGTTCTTCGAAATCATGTCAGCATTCAAAAATAAATGTCTTTGTTTTAAGATAAAATACATGATTCTTCTGGGATTGATTTATCGAGACTTTAATGTTGTAAAGCTTCGTTACACAAATAATATAACGTATTTTTAGGAAATTACTCATTCTTTGTATTCGGTTTGTGTTAAAACAACCTCGATCTTTTCATCAATACATAATAATTTATAAAACTGAGAATCCGTGACTGTATATTTAAAATATTTACCTAAAAATATGAATCACGAAATTCACGAAGTAAATAATAAGTGTACGCTTTCGTCTGTTTGTATGTTTTAGATCAATACTGAATCTTTAACAGGTTTCAACTTTAAGAAAATTCATTTACTTTTAATTTTCGGACAAACATAGATAATTACTTAAAATAATACTTTTATTTCAGTATGCATCAGTTTTAATATGCGTTATAAAATTGGAAAAATATAATGGAAGAGAAATAAATTTTATCCAAATATTTTCTACCCGTTTTAATCTGGCCTGGAGGTACTCAGCTTATTAAGAAGTGCTGGGTACACATAATAGCTGAATCTCCATCCGCCATCATCCAGTCCTCAGCCCTCTTGCTATTACCTTCTTAGTTCTCAGGCATGGCAACCTAGATAGGCTCTGAAGGCTGGGCATACAAAGATTTGTATGCCCAGCCTTCAGTTCGTTTAAAGGTTAGATGGTATATAAATGATGTAACAATCACTTAACATCGATGACCTGCCTGTCCTTTTGCATCTAATATAAAGAAATTAAAAGATACTGATGATTAAATCATTTGTACAAAAATATTTTATCGCAAATTTTAAGTAAATATAACGAGAGTAGGTCGAGGATATGTCATTACCCTGCACGCAAAAGAAGTTGGACCATTTCCAGGTCAATATTCAGAGTCGCTCTATTTATTTAAACTATATGAACGACGATTTAGTATCTCTCGCCTATTTACGATCGTGTGTTTCGTTAATCTTATTTTTAAGTATTGTATTAATACTGTGAGTTGAATTTTGCGCTCTTCTCAAGAAGTTAGAATTCAAATCAAAACACTAGGTACTAACTTTTCAACTCACGTATCAATAAGTAAATTATTGCAGTAATAAATTATACCTATTCAGTGCAGAAACAATATTAAACTTCACTATATTATATCTATTGTTTCAATAACTATTGCGGTTAAACATTATTGTGAAGCATTGTCAAACGTTTTAGAATAACGAGTTAATCTGCAACTTCCATTATATGTAGTGTAGGTATGGTGTTAATATACAATTATCAGCACAATGATAGTGATTAAAAAATAATACTTTGATCGCATATTTTAGTATAAAATGTCATGCGACATGTTAAGACAAGAGTTATACCATAGACAAAAACTAAAGTTTTATATGAAGTCGCACGTAGATGCGTTGCTACTCCTAAGGGTGGTCGTGTTCCTTATAAGTGTAGCGAGCAACCACACCTCTTCAACCGAAACATAAGAATTGCCTAACGATTTATAATGAGGGTGCTGGTGATACGTCCCCGGTCAAGTACTAGTTCTGCCACCTATGTCATTTATAAATGTAAACTTCTTAATTGTTTC
Organism: Phocides pigmalion okeechobee; assembly: GCA_018251015.1. Taxonomy (NCBI): domain Eukaryota; kingdom Metazoa; phylum Arthropoda; class Insecta; order Lepidoptera; family Hesperiidae; genus Phocides; species Phocides pigmalion. Next base: position 21,967 of record DWON01000202.1, read on the forward strand.
ATCGCACCCGTTGACATCGAACATTATTGACTGTCTCAAATACATTATCAAACGTCATTGTAACCATATCTTTCTCAGTAGGTCACGGAAACCCGGCGCCATCTCACTATCTATTTGCATTCATCCCGGCACTTTCAAAGAACTATTTATATGTATTTTATAATTTTATTCTTGTGTATTTAATATACTTAAAAATATAAATATGCTTCTTAATACACCATCTTAAAAATATATAATAATAATGCAATTATTAATAATGCTTTAATTAATAATAATGTAAGATAAAATTTGTTTTCTTAGACTGGGGAGGTGCCACAGGTTCATCCACTTCCAGCGTAAAATAATTTTTGCGTTTCGATGAAAAGGTATGGTTGTAGGTTCACTTACATATGCCATGACCATCTTAATCCTCAGAAGTATCAACGCATCAGTGATCGATTTAAATTGGCACTCCTGTTCAATATGGAGAATGCTAAATAACTAGTAGTAATAAATATACAAAAAAAATTACACCCATAGCCCCGTATTGACTGACAAATATACTAACATCTTCCCTGAACAGTAATCTAGATTCATCATTAAGACATCTCTCTGACCTGGAAACGAACCTGGTACCTTTGTGTGACAGAACGCTATAGTTCCCGCTGCGTCACGTGGCTCGCCACTTAAAAATATTAACTTAAATAACTTTATCAAAAATTCACTTTTTTTCATAAAATAAATATATAAATATATAAATACATAGAGTATAAAAATTCATTTGTTACTTTTTATTTCATTTACGTAAGTAATTAAAATAGGTACTATCAACATTCATGTATGTTATATGTGCAAATGATCATACAATTTTTGTTTATACCAATAGGTGCGCGTTGGAGTAGCATAACGAAATATGTTTTAGATGTCTTACACTAGAAACAGCCGAAGGAAGAGAGATATGGTTAGCAATAGGACATAAAAAGGGTTACAGCCAGACAAAAAATGCAATATTATATTTACTTCAATTATTTTTATTTCAATAAAGTTGACTTCAATTCGAAAAATCTTTAAAACACAAGACATCGAAAAGGTAACCCATTCAAATGGTAATTAAATTAAAATATATAATCGTAATAGATTTAATTTACGTTCAAATAATTAGAAATTAACTTTTAATGAGACTAGTATACATCTTAAATATATGTTTTGAGTAATTAGAAATACAACGAATGTATATACAAAGTACATGAACGTACATAAAATAACCCATGAAGTCTATAATTTAAATTAGAAAACACAATCTACATATCGCATACCATCACGTTTTAAATTTTCAAGTAAGCAATCTTTTGAATAAATAAAATTTTATTTCTACGAATCAAACTGTTTCCACCGAACAGTTCCGCGAATATATAACTTCACAATTCTTGATAACACTAACGTACTGCAGATAACTTGATAAGAAACTTCGAAACAATGTTCTTACAGTACTAACAATTGTAGAAAAAGGTCCACAGCGAAACATAACACATGTTGAGGCGGCAACCTTCACACATGACATCATTGTGGCTCATTATGCTTAAGATTAATGAGATTAATACTCACCAACTTGTTTTATCGCCATTCTTATTAAACGTTATGTGTTCCGCAACTGAAAATCCAAAATATGAGCCGAGCTCTCCATACTTTATCACAGGAATCCTCGGCTCCAGGTTGAAACTGGAAGCACTATGTAAAATGCACAAAAATAAAACACTAAAACACCCAACTTTTGCAGCCATCGTTCAGTTCGTAATGTATTCGAAATTTAAATCGTATTATCGCACCAATTTCACTGTTTACCAGTTATTATTTGGAACATCGCGATTTTCGTTAAAACGCTCGAGTCGTGAATGACGAGACCCCCAGCGCCGTTGCCGCTTGCCGGCTTAGTATTCCCGCTCAACTTTTGTCGTAATTGTGTTGACTCTACAACGTAGACATAACGTGCTCTACACGCAGCCAAACACACAGTAGAGGCGAGTGAGTGAACTCATAAAATAGCCTCGACTTTCAGATTAGCGCCATCTGGTGAGCGAGAACCTATCTATCTAGACCTTGGTTAGTGCTGCCATCTATTCGAAGAGTAACTGCTCTATTATCTCTTATTCCTTAGTGAGTGCCTGATACATCGATGAAGTTGATGTATAAAAATTGTATGAAATGACAAAGTTCTTTATGTAGCGAATAGATGTCGCGTCGAAATGATTAAGCCCGTTATCTGGGGTTCTGCTTTCTTCTGTTAAAACAGGCTTATTGTAAGCTTACGGAATTTGGTACTTCGGAACACAACTGATAAATATCTTGGTTTCTTTAATAACAAGGTACAGTTAGTATTTTTACTATATTATAAAATATGTGATACAAGTGTTTCTGATACGTTAAAAAACCTGTACATAACATTATATGTAGATTATAATTGTTTACTGTTAACACATGGATATGTTAAATAGAAATAACTTATTGTCTATCCCAAATAAGAGAAAGCACAACCAATATCAATTAGGTGTTCTTATATGTCAACAAGTTTCTAGTAAATGAAAGAAGTACCGTGTGTTCCATCTCATACAAAATTACTGTTGGCTATCCACCCCACATAAATACGATATAAAATGGCTTTACCCAACTTTAAACTAGAAGAGGTTGGCGTTAACTACTTCCATATTCTAGCATTTAGATGTCTATATTATCACAATGTTGTCGGCCATTTTCCGCCAAAAACCGGCGCGCGGGCGTTTTTTAAAATTTTCGGTAGATAGAGTGCCGTCAACAATATAAAATCCAAGACAACACCCGTTTAGTGTCCCTTCTTGACAAGTTTCGTGCTTCTTACCGCTTCGCGCAACAGAGCGCGTAAACTCGTCTCCCGTGTTTTACTATAAACAAGGGTTTGACAAGTGTATTCATTTCCCGACTACTATGTCTTATAAACGTCTAAATAAATTCACATCATTTATAGTTACAACCACTTTAATAATACACATAATTCATTTAAAAAGGATTCCTCCACATTTCAGGCAAACAGTTTGTGTAATTTTTGGTACCAACATGAAATAATCACCAAAATAAAATATAATAGTCTAAGCATTTCGTACGCAGAACTTTTTTAACAGTTTAGTTTTGGAGGCACGCTGATTCTCAAAAGAAGTAAGTCCATACTTTTTTATATCCTCTCCCCACTCGTTCCCACTGTGATTTTAAGTAAAAATAAAACTAATTATTTTTTGTTCTTCTTTTATTTAATTCTTCCATTTTTCAGTTTTTATGGAAATTTCCTTTCGGTCACACCAAATTCTAGCGAGAAGCATTTCTTGCGTTACAGAGAAAAGTGTGTTCGCTAGCTCACATACGAGGCAATCATTTTGTTCGGAATAAACTACGCATTTGTATGTGTATTGTGTAGATAGTAAATCTATTCGCTATGGTGTTGGTTACAAATATTCTTGAGCAGCAGTGACCACTAACATTACGTGTTGTCGTTAAAAATAGTCATTTATTAGGCAATGTGTCGAGTGATGTGACTCTAGAATACAATAAGTATCACAACCCTCTTTTCCCATAACATCAAAGAATGCAAGTAAGAAATCCAATCCAAAAGATATTATGGACAACAATAAACCCATTTTTGGAAAGGTATATTTTCAGCAGTAGACTTCTAAATGTCCATATATTATATTGGATATATGTAATTAAACCAAAGTAACTTGAATAGCTAATTGAGATTTTATCTCTTCCTAAGGTGAGAAAGGTTGACTTTGACCCAAAGACTAAAGACAACCACAGTCTCTCGGAATTTTGCAGATAATAAAGTTTATAATTATAGTATTGATATTAATGTAATACAATTTGCAAACATCCGCATAGTTAATTTACTAATAAAATAGATGTTCTGCCGCTTAAATAAAAAAATAACTATTCATTCTGCTAGTGTAAATATAGTCAGTGTAGTGTTATAGTGTAGTTATAATTAGTGTAAATAGTCAGTGGTTTAAATATGTTTGGTAACTTTTTCGTCGTTCGTACAAAGGTTAAAGAAAAAACTAAGTGTTAAAAAAGTACATTTTATTTGTTTAATACAGAGTAAATGTATAATTAATTTATAATTTAGTCATATTTTTAAAATAACAGTTACAAAAACAGAAAGAAAAAGGAACTTAATTTCGAGTATATACTGTTCACGAGTTGCTTATTTCTGATCCTAGTCTTTTTACTACTCTCTCTCCGGTACAGTTTGAAGTGAAAGTGAAAGTTAATAAAATATCAATAGATATTTATCTTCAAAAGTGGTTTAATTAAAGACGTTGCCAATGTTATAAGACGGAATAAGTAGGTTAAGAAAGAATATAACATATCAAGTAGAATTAATAGCAGCTCAATTCAGTCCAATACAATTTTAGTGATGTGATATCTTTCTTTAATTTCCAATATCCAATATTCCATAGCCGTGTGGGAGATCAACCGAATCGAATCTACAACCGAATTCCTGACAGCATTGATCAGTTTATGTTGACCTTTCCTCGGTTGCAAATTCGTGACCATATCGGATGGCTTAGACGGAGCCTCTGTCGCGCCTGGTTAGTTTTTGGCACTACAATACAATTATCGATAATTATATCATCACTTGTATTGCAACACCATTCGGATCTCGGACATGATTTAGGGGAGAGGATGGAAAGTGAGCTCGGTCTGCGAGTGAGCGAATAGCAGGTTCAACTGCGAATCCAATCCCACATTGAATACTTTCACCAATTTGGCTTCAGATTGACCAGGTTCCTTACGCACGAGTGCCACTCCTGACACCTTCATTAGATGCACTTCAGAATCTACAGAACCACCACCCGTTGTAGCAAGTTTAACGTGGCACGTGACGTCGACCTGAATGTACTTCTCCACCGCTTTGCACCGCTTCCCCGGTACGTCCAAATATTGTGTTTTCTGTTCAACTTGTGGTAAATCAGCCCGGAAAACGCTAGCCTCGCCAAGAAGACCCTATAGGATTAAAAAAAACATTTTTTATTAATATGTATAAATAAACGTTTATTTATACGTGGCTTAATTCCAAAGATGCAATTAGAAACTATCTTCCAGCCAACAGAATTACTATCCAAAGTTATAATAACAAACATACACGTGCTTGGTACATAATGGTATTTTTGGACTCTAGCCAAACCTATGTGCACTATTTTAAATTTTGACAATGTGATTACTTCTAGTTTACTATCCAAATTTTCGTATGAGAGAATCGATATATGCTTTTGATCACTTAACGAAATATACTTTTTCGTTAAGTGATCAAATTTTTTTATGTAATATGTTATATTTAATTGAGCTTCACGTGAAATTTTACAACAGTGCATGTTTTTTTCATTTCTTAAAAAACCTCTTTGTACGTGGCAGGCAGGCAACGACGACAGGCAGTAAAATGAATTTTAGTGCTTACCCCATTTCCGGAGATAGTAAACTTCATGTTGGGATGTACTGCACGAGGCTCCATGCCGAGGCCTTCAGGGTGCGAGTCAGACCAAAAGTAATTTTCAGGTGCATTGAGAGTGTCAGGCTTAAACGTAATGCGTTTTCCGTAGCCCATGCCGATAGACTGCAGCAAGAGGCTGCGTCCTTCGAAAAGATGACGGCGGCTGCTCGCAGGACGCACGCGGTAATAAAAACCGGGTACGATGCGTGGATCAACGTATGTACCTAGAATTAAAAAAATCGTTTAAAATTTTGCAGGAGATTAAATTAATTATTCAATAAGTTCATAACACACATAACGACTAATTAAATAAACGATAATTAACCAAACGAAAATTATTAAAACATAAATAGTAAAGAAATTAAATGTGCTTTATGTAGTGTATCGGTAAGAATCGTTTACTTTATTGCAATATTTATATATTAAAATATAATTAAGGAATTTAAAAAATCTTTACAAAATTAGAAAGTCAAAACGTTGTAGAAAATTTACCTATGACGGGAAGTTCATATCTCTCCAGGCCGACAACGGTATATTTGCAAGGAATGTCGTTAATCTCACTTCCATTGACGGTGATCCTTCTGGAGGAAGACTTGATACCAGGCTTCAGTTCATATCCCTTCTTTAATTGTTTAATGCCAATAGCTACGTTAACTACTCTCATGACGGTAGCGTTTCCTCGACCTTTCTTAAGAATAGCAGTTCCGGTCACGGGCACCAATTTAGTAGCACCATCATTCTCATACCATTCTACCTTGCAAAGTGTATTTATTTTAACTTTCTTCTCAATGGTTCCATCATCAGAAATCTTTTGCTCCAATTCAACTTGATTCTTCTGAAGAGATAAAGAAAAATATTCATTAATTTATATATCATATTTTCGAGTAAATATTCACAAATATAACAAATTTTGCGTGCCACATACCTGTTGTTGAATAACTTCTAATATTCCTTGTGGTTCATGGTTAGCATCATAGATTGTAAACTTGTCTCCATCAGATACCGCCTCGATCTCAAAAACAAAGCCTTCTGGCCTGGAGTCAGTCCAAAAGTAGTTGTTGTTCTCATTCAGTGTTGAATCATGAGGCTCAAAAGTGAGACGCCTCGCAAAACCACGGCCGATAGATTGAAGGGTAAGGGCTTTTCCACCGAACAAGTATCTTGGTTTCACCGATAGTAGAGGCGCATCCAAAGCCTGAAATATTTACATGAATGATATATTTGGTGTTCTAATAAGATTAATGTATATAAATCTCTGTGAAAAAGTTATTTTACTTGTTTTATATTTTTACGTGTAACTTTGCAATAATAGGGTATATATTTTTTCTCGATGGTCACAGCAATGGTTATTTTTCCATAACAAAGTAATTTATCTTCAAAATATACTTTTGTAAATTTAATAAAAATACAACTAATGTATCATGCTATTTTTATATGTAGTGATTCCCGTGATTAACCGTGAACTTTAATGAAAAAACAATCATGTTATGGGAACCATATAAAAAACGGGAATTGTTTAATAGTAACAAACATGATAAAATGGCATGTGCCCTTATGAATGATACTTATGGTTTACCTATTGTGGACTTAGCATGCTGCCAGCCAGTATGTCACTTTCGACCTGTCGGGTCTCTGCAAGCGTTCTTGAGGTTTGTATGTGAGCGCCTCTCTGGGCGTAGGTCTGAAAAACTGGACGATCCACATACCATCGCCTACATCGGCAAGTGTACACAACCAGTGCGCGACACGCAAGTTAACAGTGCTGATCGTTGATGAAATTTTCATTCTGTAAATGTCAGCAACGGACACTGCTACTCACTAAACTAACCCCCGATATTCTAATATATCCGAATCAGACTGAACTACTGAAGCTGTCTGGCCAAGCAGAGCTGATTTCGTCAAATTTTAATGCAGTTTTACTTAGAAAATTAAAAAAAAATAAAAGAACGACAGCATCTTTTAACATTTATATGTAAGGTTGCCATTACAATATGAATTTAATCACTAAATAAATGCGCTTTAAAACTTAACAGTTTTATCAATAAAACGTATAAAACGCTTATTACTTGAATAGCAATAATTTATTTTAACTTTCGTTAGTAAGTTTATGAACAGTACTTTGCATGTAAGAACACAACAGTCAAAATGAGGGTCGAGACAATATGACAACCTTACTATTTGTTTGTGGTTCGTAATTTTTAATTAAACTTAGCTTTATAGCCTTTTGTGGTTCTACATAAATAACCATAAAAAAGGAACTTTGTAAATATTTCTTTTAAGATCTAAATCTATAAAGGTTGATTTCCATTATAATTTTAGTACCATATAAAATAGAAAAAGTATAAATTTTAAGAAATATTCACTCAGTTCCAGAACATTTTTGTAAGACTATTCTGAAGAGAAACTCACCATCCTTTTGATTTCTGAAAAGATTAAACCTTACAAAAATGTTCTTTTATAGCTTTTGTATCCAACCTATTAGACCTGTTATTAATATACTTGTCATATGAAACTGTAATAAGCATACATAGTGATGCCAAAAGATAGCCGTCACGTATCAAACGCTCGAAATCAGTTCACTTATAATGGCTAGACATGCATAGTTTTTACAACAGTTCAGCAGTGAAAATTTTGCCCGAAACTAATATGGATCTTCGTAGTTTTTCTTTGGAAACATTCACATTGATGTCACAAAAGCTTTCCATTACATTCATCAAGGAGTCAATGATTAAGCCACATTGATTATAATGAAGATTCGTCGTAATAAAAATCAGAGTAAGGAAATAAAAAAGCAATGAAATGTGGAAGATTGCGTATACTTAATTTATATACTTCTTGCAATCATCAACACTTCTGATGCATTTAAAATACTTTTAAGATTAAACATCAGACAAATCTTCGAGTGCAGGTAAAAATGATTATGACCAATAGCATGTTATCAAATTTCTCGTCTCACCTGCATTGGTCTGATTTTGTATCTGAATCCAGTTCTGACTCGAGGGTCGATGTATACCCCAATGACGGGCATTTGATGGGGAGCCGGGGCAGGAACACGATAAACGGCAGGCACATCACCGAGGGTACTGGCATCGAGAACCACTTCCTTATCCAGGGTACTGTCAACCCAGTAACTTTTCTGCGGTACCTCAGGTTGCTCCTAGAATTAGAAGTCTTGTCTTATTTCACACACTAAGTTAAAACCCCGTTATCTCAATTAATACAATAATACGCGCAATTTTATAAACATTCTTACTTCATAAATTTCTACTATGAAATAGTCGTAATTTTCGTAGACCTCTGTTTGATCTTCTAATTCCTTTTCGAGCATTTTAATTAGTTTACAATTAATTGTTCAATAAAAAACTTCAAGCAATAACTCCAAGCGTCTAGTCTATTAGCTGCCACGAAAGAGAAGAAAGACTAAACGTATCTAATGGTGTTTGTTGGTACAGAATACGTCTTGGCAATGCTTAAACTCCAAGCGTCATGTATTGTCATTGTTGGCGCCAAGAAAAGAAATGTGGAAACGGAAGATTATGTCAAACTTGCACGTAATCTTTATTTAGCTTCGTGTCTATCAACAATGGTTGTTGATAGGCAGGAAGCGCTGCGAATGAATCTTTCAGAATGTGAATGTCACAATGACTAAAATTCGAATAAAAAAAGGAAAAATAACTATGTAATTATATATAAATAAATAAGAAATATTTGTACACAAACAAATCCATAGTCCAATAGATATTACTTAAGTAGAGTCAATTGAACTAATAAATATCGATCAGTTCTATCAATTTGCTGAAAACGAAAATAAATCAAATACTCCATTGTCACAACATAAATAACGCGTCATCGTTCTATTTACGCACATCTTCAATCGAGACAAATTAAATTGATAGCCTCCGCAAAATTGGAGCAAAGTCCATTGTGTAGATTCATTATCTTGTTATTTATGTTTCTATTTGGCTATTTCTGGAACATTTTACGAATGCCGCACCCACGCACCTACAAGACGCATAGCGAAAACTCACAAGAATCAGTGCTGCTAAACGTTTCTTCACAGATTCAAGTTAATATAATAATTAACCCACTTTAAATTTTTCAGCCATTATTTACTTCTACTATAATATGGTATTAGAGCTTTTTAGATGACCTTATTAGCTGTTAGAGCAACTATCATTTACAACTTCATAGGTCTGACTGGTAAGTTAAAGAAGTCAACCTGAAGAAAGTAGGAGAATTGGAAGTAGCTCTGATCTTCTGCTGTAAGCAACAGGTCAGGATAAAGTCTCAAAAGACAATATGATAGTTAAGGACCAATGGGCACTGTAAACGTTCAAGAATATTTACATTATAAAAACTGTACGCAGTAGATATCGTAATTCTAAATATACAACTTAACGAATGAACTTTGTTTCAATGAATGGAGTATGTATCTGTTAGGAAGCCATATAACCAAGATTTAATCAAAGTTCCGCCAAGAAGCCAAACCTATACACTAATATCGTTTACTCTGAACGTTCGTGAACAACAATATAATTTATCGGCGAAGCACTTTCTGTGCTCATTGTAGAAGTAAATAGTCTTACAGTCTAGACTAAATATTTGGCTTACAACTTACGTAATATCTTATCAATTATATTCGTATCCATGTTGTATTGGTATTGTCTTACTTTGCGTCTAGACTACTTACGTTTTTAATCGTAGGGGGTCGGGTCGTGACGTAGATGGGTTGATAAGAGACTGACACATTTCCAACTCGATAAATTACTGACGAAATATTGTCGACCATGCGGGCATGCCGTGATACTTATTATCAACAAAGTGTTATTTAGATGTGGATATATGCAGTAAATCTGATCTTCAGTGATCTGATCTTGATACTGCCCAAAGGAACTGTTTTACTATCTTCAAACTTAATAATCAGGTTTTATTTTGCAAAACATGATAATTAAGTAGGATTCACACAACTTCAAAAATTTGGCAGAGAACGATTACTTTATTATTATATCATATTTCCTATGTAGAGTGAAAAAAGGTGTACTTTTATACCTATCAAATAGGAGTGTACTATTAAATGTCCTCTTTATATTGTTCAACTTATAAATTTAAGCTTAACTTATAAAGTTTAAATAAAAATTGAAATCGTTCTGATTTCTACACAAAGTCGTGTGTGATCTTGTACACAAAAGATTATATTTATAAAGGTACCTAATATAAGCAACAGTGAACAATCGATCGTTTGTTTTATTTTATTTTATAATTTGTTTCCTGTTCCATTCAATATTTTTATTTAAGGCAATATATAAAATATTATGGCATTATATAATACATGTATAAGGATAATGCATTTTTTCCGCGTTTGCACATGAAATACCCACGGTTAAAAATAAATTATTAAATATTGATGTATCATTCATGCAACGTGTTGCCATATTGTCCGTGTTCCTGCCAATTATGAAAACAAACACGTGTCCATTTTGACTAAGGTTGTAACAAAGTTCTTGTAAAATATTTTTTGGATTCATTTTCCCATTATGTTATATAACGGGTGCTCGCGATTAACGCTTTTTAATTGCTGATATTTCAGTTTCGCCTAAACCACAAGCCATGGAACTGGCTCGAAATATCGGCAATTAAAAACCGCTAACCGTGAGTACCCGCATATAACATAATGTATGAATTCCACGATAATATTAATTTGAAATAATTTTCTGATAGTGAGATTTTCGGGTATTGTATAATACCTATATCTCAATTGAAAAGCATATGAAAATCCTATCAGAATTTGTGCGTGCTTTGCCTAAGCGAACAATACTGACATATAAAATACCATTTTCTTTATACTTCATCGTATTGAATTACCCTCAATCAACAGGCACGGATTTGACTTCTTCAATGGGAAAAAATAGTGTAGTTAAGTACTAGTACTTACGGGAATTTCCAATTCAGGGAAAGCCTCTTCGCCATCGCTTTCATAGTCACTGGGCAAATATTGGAAGCTTTTCGGGGTAACATCAGGTTCCTGTGTAAAAAACAATAATAAGTATTAATATTATACTTTAAGCCTTATTATAAACCGTAAACAAAAAAATATTACATCCATCCATCCATCCTTAAATTGAAATTCTGTTCTATTTGAGATTGGACGTGGTTGTCCATGGGCAGCAGTGACCACTTAACATCAGGTGGTCTGCATGCCCGTTTCTTACTCTTTCGCAATAAAAAAAAATTGAAAATGTTTATAATTTCAGTATAAAACGTAGTTGAAAACGGCATAAACATAGAATGTCAGTAGATGGAGATCGTGAAACTAAATCGCACTAAAATCTTTGTTATTCATTTAATTATAGACTTATTAAAGGAAATTAATGAAGAAAATAGTTAATATTAAATTGAGGCCAAAACATCTTGTTTATGTATTAAGACCTTGACTTGATAACATTCATTCAAATTAATCACTGTTCTATGAAACAAATCACATCGCGACATAATATTGTAATTTAATCCGTAAACATGTATTCGTTTTTTATCAATTTATAGTTTATTCAGATCCGTCCGTATAAAAAATGTATTCTTGATTGCTTTGCTTCGGTAGGCTTTGAAGGGCAGCATAACGAATTGACCTTCATATTTATTGTCACAAAAAATAAACCTATAAAGTAAATATAACGATACCTGTTATTTTAAATGCAACTGGTTTCATTGCTTTCGCTAAAATTGAATTCTTATGTAAGTAGAACTTCTTTTTTCATAACTCCAGACCGTATTACCATTACAATATGCGGAAATTAATCGGAATTCGGAATCGAATAATGATATTTTCATAGAGAGCCATTCTCCAAATGTATTCCGAAATAAACTTCAAATGAAGGTTATAACAAAATTGTTTTAAGACAGGGTAATAAGAGCCCAGAACATTATTTTAAGGCTCTTAAAATTGTGATTGTTAGTAATATTTTCCACGAATGTCAATGTTTAATTTAACGGTAAAAATTTACAGAAGAAGATTACGCTATATTTTTATTTGTAATACATTTGTACTTTATATATATTTCAATAATTGTACATTCGAAATTTAAACTATCACATATGTAATATCTTACCTGAGCGGAAGGCAAAGTTTCAACAAGAGCTGGCTCATCGGCCAGGGCAGTAGAGGTGCCGGCCAAGCGCGCACGAGTCAGATTCCAGAGGCGGCGGAGCGCCAAAGGAGTTTCTTCTACTTGAAGTTCCATTGCTGGGCTGGCAAGCATCTTGTTCGGTCTACTTGTTTGTTAACCTGCCAATGTATATTACTATCATTAGTATTTGTATATCAATGAAACAACTTAAGATTAAAATTGAAGTATAATTGGGATTACGAAAACAATTCAAGAGATGATGGGATTTAATATTATTATTGTGTCCATAACACTTATTTTTTTCATTATTATTATGCATCTTATATACCTTATACTTCTTAGATCATTACGTTACCTATATAAGTAACTGTAAAGTAGGTAGTTCTCCTCAATTACAAATTTACTGGAATTATGTAAGCTCATACTGAAGCGTATAATATTTTCGAAAATCCATTATGTCTCCCTTATAAGTAGTTTAAATATTCTTATCATAGTAACGGCTTCATTGTATTCAGAAATAATTAACAAAGCATAAATTTTTCTATAAAATATTTACTATGTAAAATATTTCTTTAAATATTATGTACTTGCAGCAAAGATTTTTATGCAATATCTTGAGCAACAAAAAATCTTTGCCAAAGAGAAACCGACCTCCGCAGACAAAAGGCCTAGGTCGATAGGTACACGAAATTTAAAAGATCCGAAAATGCCTGCAATCTTGAGACTGCGTATTTTGCTCACATTTACTTACTGATTTGGTAGCTTTTTATTTTATTTACCGGAATGAAACTTTTCCTTCTAGTTATATTTAGCTTCTTTTTTAATATCGCAAACTTGTGGTAAATATTACGCAATTATACGTAATAATTTTACAGGCCTATCTTTGTATTGGATTTTTTAACTAGCATAAAACTTAGGCGACAAGCAGTAGGTGATACCTATTTCATAATATAAGAAATACCGACATCAGTAGTATTATCACTATGGAATTTTAAAACGTGTTAATTAGACAACTTACATTTACACGTGTTTATAGGGTGACAATCATTAGCGTTGATATATAAGAATATCTGTTTGTCTGTCGCTACAGAAAATTAGGAAACCATACATAGAACTATTAAAACAAAGATTTCTGGAGCGTAACACCATCTCTTAATATCTAATGTACCAAATTTAGAAGTAAGCGTGTAATAAGACTGTTATAACAGAACGTCATCTTTCTTGTTTGAAATTCAGCCGAATTGAATTTATCTGAGATTTAACAAAAACAAGTAACATATTTACTATATGTTCCGAAAATAAGTGGGTTTCAGCGTAAAATCTCAAATCAGTACGCTGTTTAGTCTTTAAAATATAACTTATATTGTTAAGGTAGCTAGCTACCTACTAACCGGCTGTGTGTCGAGCTCGGCGAGACAAATTTCCTCATTCAACCGCATGATTACGATACCCACTGCTGTTACGTTTATAACTCAGCCATTTCACAATTTTGTATTAGGAAATTTAAATAGGAAGCGAAACAATCTCCTAAACTTCATTTCGGATGTCGAATATTGAACAAATTTTATAGCGATCAATTGTAAAGAAAGGTAAAAAAGTTAGTCTAAAAGTATTTTAGGATTTAATGAATTTCTAAATAGAAGTCTAATTTTTTATTGATACATTCACTGAAATTTATAACTATAACATATAAAGAAAATTGTTATTATGACAAGTGCGTTATATTTAAACACCTGCTTTTAACACGCTGTACCTACTAACAATGGAGGTGTTATCCTTACTCGCAGGTACTAAATTCTGTCCCGACAAAAAATAAAAAGGGCCAAATACATTTATGGGACGTTCTCACAACACTATAAAAAGTTTCTATAGTTTGTACAGGAAAAGGTAAAAGAATTCAAACTGAGAATTAATTGATATAAACGCTTCGTTTTCAATAATCGTCTGCAAGGTTCCTTTAAAATAAATCATTAATGACTCCCTTAGGAAAAATCGATCATGTATGTTCCTTAAAACGACTTGAACCTTGAAGGAATAATATTACAAATATTGAATTTCACAAATTAGAGTCATTATTAACTGTTAAATGATAAATTTAAATTTAGGCCTTACGACCTGAAACTAAATGCATGCCCATTTATTACATTATGAAATAGAGAAAGACAATACCTACTATTCTCTTTTTTTCAAAAAAGTTAATGCAGCCGCAACCGCATCAAGCATGACGCATATAGGCGTAGTGATTACTTATTAATAAATCCCACGGCCGTAGTCCAAAAATAGATGGATCGATACATTTATTCTGCCGTGTTCGTCGCTCGATGCGTTACCGAAACTTATTACTTTGTAACTGTAATTAATTTCTATTAAAGATATAAAGAAGATACAAATTTTATTAAATTATTCGTGTGATTGCCATTGATTGGATAATATTGAATATTACGATAGAAAGCGTTCTCACGTTTTCCGTAGCTACAATCTACCTATGTATGTAGCATTGAGAGAGAAAGCAGTGGTGAGTTAGACGAATGTCGGCCATTTGCTGCGCCGACCTAACATGCTTACAGAACAATCTCAGAGTTTCCAGATTTTATCCCAGTTAAAAAATAATAAGTTTCAGTTATTGTCGTATATTCATGCATAATTGAAGAACATTTTGTCGGTATTCCAACAATCGCTGACTTACCTCGTCCAAACAAAATTTCAAAATATTCAATCTGTTTGGTGCTGGCAGCGTAAAATCGCGTAGGAAATATACTGATTTATTTTAGGAATTTCTGTAATACAAAAAGTTGTCACAATCGCAGCGAACGTAAAACACAGGATAGCTCGGCGAGCGGTCTGCAGCACTTCTCGTACTCAACTGAGGGTTAACGCAACGATGGAGGTATTTTAAACTTGAGTAATCGGTACTCCCCTGTTAGCAGTCGTGCACAGGAAGAGGATAAAGCTATGAGATCTGAGCGAGACGGGTATAGCAGCAACAGCACGCAGGGACCGCGTGCTCACCCACACATGGACAAATAGTTACGCATGCGTCCATGCTATTGAATACGTCTGCGTCTCCAAAACGTCGAGGTCGACGTCACTGACGACTGGCCTCTTTTCAGTGCGAAGTTCAGACAACAGTCCTTGCATAGAGATGTCCAATCACTTTCCGATAACTATAAAATATGTAGTCAGTAATTCAGTGTGATTTATAGTTTTAGTATTAAAAGAAAACAAGGAATAAGTTCCATGTGCCGCCAAGACTTTTAGCTAAATTAGTTTGCTTAGTAATCGTATTAGGTGTTAGGGTGTGTCTTCAACTACTTAATAAATTTCATTTTCCACTAACGTACTTTTCCTTCATTAGTGTAGCTAACGTCACTTGCAAACTTTCTTTGCCCTATCCGTTGATATACAACTGACCACACTATATGTTTGGTTCTTGTTCTTCAAGTATAAATTTATTTTATTTTTCCTTTAAATGCAAAGTGAACTGTTTGTAGGAAATATAACATGTAATAAATAACATCGAAAAATCTCTACAAGTCTGTTATTGAAACTTCTACTATTGTTTATTCTTTTACTTATCACATCAACCCAAAATATGACATTATAAATTGTACTAAAATAAGACGCCCTTCAAAATTTAATCTTATGAATAACTTTCTGTAAATAAGGATGAATCAGTAAATAACAGGTTAACGAAACGTATGGAATTTTCCACTCACGTTTCGCTTTTAAGTAATTTGAACAGTTGCCTTACTATTATCTTATAGAACAAAATGTATCACAACTTGTTTTTTGTAGCCTGATAGGACGGTGTAACGACATTCTATTAAAGAAATTTACCATTCAACATTTGCTAAAAATTTTAATCTTATAACAAACAAAAAAATATTTTTAAGTTAAATTATTATTAGACATAAGTTAAGAGTTCATATCTATTTGGAGTTGATTACAGATAATCATTGGAGCAGTGACAATTTAAGATCAGTAAATTTACTGGAAGCAATATCTTGTACATATTGTACATATCTATTATTTCCATCTAAACGGTCTTTATAAAATAAATAATACGTATTAGCTATTTAGACTACCTTATGGAATAGCTTTCTTGAGTGCTTATTGTTTTTGAGAAATGTAGTTTAAACCGCACAATTCCAAAGTACTATCTTCTTGTTGAAATATTTCATTCATGACACGTTTACTCGGATAACATTACTCATAGTTACGCATTTCTGTGTCTAGTGCAGCCTCATCTAGATAAGATAAATTTGTTTTAGTGTACGGTTTTATCAAACACATCGTTGCTTCCACGCTCTCTGTAACGGTAATTACTAGTAATATACCAGATAAAGTTAATTTAATCGGATACTCCTTATTTGATAAGCATTAAAATGATAACATTCGTCGTGTTCACATCTATCCGGAAAAAAATGGTTTCTCTACCTGTACGTATCTACTATCTACGGAGATAAGAAATTGGGGTTATATCTAGTTTTGTTAAGGAAAAAGCTGTAGAAACTAAAAGCGTTTTCGTTTACAGAAAAAACAAATACGTATATTGGATAGAGAACAGGATTGAAATATGTGATTTTCACAGTGAATACAGTATCATGCATCTTTCAGGTAAAAAGGTTATTAATCTAAGTTAAATGGCCCAGTTTAAAATCAACATGCGCTATATTGCATCTTATCTGTGAGGTACTTAGGTGTAATACCTAATCAATATACAATACGGTTTTCCGTTTTCCGGTATTCCTTCAGTTGGATAAACCAAGCAATCGAATGATAAATACACTAAGTATTCCAAGTAGATAATGAACTAAATATGATGATAACTCACGTTATTTCATTAATTATGATGTATAATTAAGGAACTAACGTAAGTCTGTCACAGTATACGGTATAACGGGGTCCACTACTGTTGCACGGCTGCTCCCGCCCTCTCCGCTCATTGAGGAAAAACCCTTACCTTTTTCTTTATGAGAGAAGGGTAGCAAACGAGCATGCAAACCACCTGATGTTAAGTAGTCGCAGCCCATAGACATCCATGTATAGATAGATAACATGCAATCAGATGGACAAACACGTCTGAAATCCTATCCGAACTCAAACCTCAGGGGTAGCAACGAATCTACGTTGCTACTCCTAAGGACTTAGATGGTCGCCTAGCTTCAAAGTGTAGCCAGCAATCGCACCTCTCCGAACGAAACACAATTAATGCTTTACGGCGGATTATGAGAGCGGCGGTGGTACCTCCCCCGGCGGACTATACTTCTCCCACCTTTAGTATATACAGACAGAGTACATTTTAA